>JASAND010011408.1:0-87655 GCA_030248195.1 Trissonchulus latispiculum
GGGCAACCATTTCCAGAAAGAATGCTCCTTATGCCAACTGCCCTTTTAAGGGCAACCATTTCCAGGGAATGGTGCTTATCCCAACTGCCCCTTTAAGGGCAACCATTTCCAGAAAAGATCCTTATCCCAACTGCAACTTTAAGGGCAACCATTTCCAGGGAATGTTGCTTATCCCAACTGTCCCTTTCAGGGCAACCATTTCGAAAGAATGCTCCTTATGCCAACTGCCCCTTTAAGGGCAACCATTTCCAGGGAATGGTGCTTATCCCAACTGCCCCTTTAAGGGCAACCATTTCCAGAAAAGATCCTTATCCCAACTGCAACTTTAAGGGCAACCATTTCCAGGGAATGTTGCTTATCCCAACTGTCCCTTTCAGGGCAACCATTTCGAAAGAATGCTCCTTATGCCAACTGCCCCTTTAAGGGCAACCATTTTCCGAAAACAGCACGGAAAACGCTTTTTTCCCACCGATTTGATTAAAATCGACGCTACAAACGTACCTGCGTAAAGAAAGAAGCGGCGGCAAACCATTCATGCCAATTTAGCTTGTTATAACTTTATCCTCGAAATCAATGGAACCTTATTTATGTATCTGTCTAGAAAGCGTTTCTGAAAACGGTTGAGCTACAGTCGTATTACAATATGAAAATCTTGTAAAAGTTGAGGAAAAAATCAGAGAAAGAAAAAGGAAAACCTAATTTGCATACTTTCGGAATTATATACTAAAATTTAATCCTAGACTTTCTCTAACCAATTTTGTCTAATTCTAATATTATCAAGCAGCAAATGACCGTTTCTTTATATTTTATTTTCTGTAAATTTTGTAAATAGTGTTCCTGTACATTTAATTTACCTTATTTTTATTTTTACTAATTCATTTCTGCAATTCCAAATGGAGCATTCAAGTGAGTTTACTAAAGTCTGACCAAAAATTCTTGGAACCGAAATGTGAGCGGCTGTCCTGTGTTATCATTTGAAGGTAGCCTATATAATGTATATATTTTCGAATCCTCAGGAACCTGAGATTTCGAAAATTCGAAAAAATTCGAAATTCCGAAATTCATTCACGGGAAATTTAAAATTTTTGGTTTTTCGCCCAATTTTTATCGCAATCAAAATTTGGTTCTCACAGTCGATTAGAGATGGTCCTGCTACACATTTTTGCTCTTAGAAACTTTTCACGAAAATACACCCAATTTCCGGAATTCCGGGTTTTCTAAATTACCGGATTTTAAAAATATCCGACAATACCCCCAAGATGGGTACCATTCGAAAGCTCTTATTGGGCGGAACAACTTTTGTAATAGAACGAACTCGTGAAAATGCACTCAGTTCCCGGAATTCGCGAAAACCGAAAACCGCGAAATTTTCTCCAATACCCACAATATGGGTATCATTCGAGAGCTCTTGGTGAGCTGAACAAATCTTGTAATAGAACCAACTTGCAGAAATGAGCCCAGTTCTCGGAATTCACGAAAAACTTCCAAGCTAGAGTGAAATCCGAATTTGTGAATTCCGGGATTTGGGTGCATTTTCAGACATTGGTTCTATTACAAGATTTGTTCAGCTCATCAAGAGCTCTCAAGCGATACCCATATTGTGGGCATTGGAGAAAATTTTTAAAATCCGGAAAATCCTGTTTTCGAGAATTCCGGGAATTGAGTGCATTTTCATGAGTTCGTTCTATTACAAAAGTTGTTAAGCCCGATAAGAGCTTTCGAATGATACCCATCTTGAGGGTATTGGAGGAAATTTTTAAAATCCGGTAATTTAGAAAACCCGGAATTCAAGGAATTGGATGCATTTTCGTGAAAAGCTTCTAAGAGCAAAAGTGTGTGGCGGGAAACCGAACTCTATTCGACTGTGAGAACCAAATTTTGATTGCGATAAAAATTTGGGGAAAACCTAAAAATTTTATATTTTCCGTGAATGAAATCCGGAATTTCGGAATTTTTCGGATTTTCGAAATCTCGGATTCCTGAGGATTCGAAAAATATATACATTAATAGGCTACCTTCAAATGATAACTCCGGACTGCGCTCATTTCGGTTCCAGATTTTTGGTCAGACTTTAGTTTGTCCCTGTCCAATTGTTTCGTTATAAACTACGTGCCTAATCACTACAAGCATTAAAGTTTAACAAAATGAGTTTGAAGATGCATAATATTTGCTATTAGATTTAGAAGTTTTTGTATTATTGTTATCTAGAGTTGTGCCCGGGCCTTGAATCGGGCCTCGGGCTCCGGGGCGGGCCTGCACAAGGCCGGCCTGGGCCCGGTTGTTGGAATGGCACGTCCGGGCCCGGGCCCGGTCAGCCGCGAAGGCCCGGCACGAGCCTGGCCTACCGGGCCTGTCGGGTCTTGGAGGCCCGGCCAGGCCCGGTCAAATTTTTGTAGTGCATATGTCAAAAATTTTCCAAAAAATGCCCTCACTAGAAGTCAAATTTAAGTTCCCAGGAGTTGTCTAAGTTGAAATAAATAGCACAAATTATTGTTTAGCACTGTTTTTATATGCCGGGTCTTCACTGGGCCAACCGGGCTTACATCGGGCCGCCGGCCTACCGGGCATTGATTCGGGCCTCCCGGCCCGGCCCGGCCCGGACCGGTTGGTTTGCTATCATAAAATGAAATATTGACATTATCTTGTTCAGTTTTGCATGTAGGCACTAGGCAAGTAATGTGCAGTACCAACCGGCAACAATTATACGAGTAAATAGAATTGTACCGTAAAGAAATTTCCCGGGCGGTACCGAGCCGAGCCCCTGCCTGTTCAATCAACCGGGCCGGGCAGTTCCGGGTCCGGTGTGTCCCCGACATACAAAACACATTGCCAAGCAATAGTTAGTGCTATTTATTGGGATTCTATAAGCTAACCATTAAGCAAGAAACTTAGGCTGTGTCTAAAAGCCATTTTGTGCAGCAAGTAACAGAGTTAAAATTAATTCAATTCTTTTTGTGCACATGGTTAAAACAATTGACAGTATGAGAGAAGTATATACGGAATGTTTCCAGTAAAGAAATGCATACTCCACATGCCACTAATTACCAATAACTAATAATATTTACGTAAGTGATAATAATTAATAATTAAGATAATAATTAATTAATGATTTTGATAATAATTAATTAATTGATTAAGTAATAACTAATAATTAGCTCTGTATAACTCGTGCTAATTACCACTATTATTTTATTATTTCATGAAGTCTTTACATAGTCTGTGAAATCATAGCTCATATGGAATAATTACTTACTTTGGAACCACGTTGAACTAATTTTTAATTTATTCGTTTCCTTTTATTTCTGTAAGCAGCTGTATTTAGTGTTTGTAAGTTCTAAACTTAGTATCTTTTATTATATATATACTTATGTATATATGTACTTATGTGTATATGTACTTATGTATTATATATATATACTTTTATTACTTATTCCTTGATGTATCAGCCATGAGCCCAAACAGGGAGTTTTGCTATGAGCTTACACAATTTCGTTTGATCTTTTGAACTATATACTTGAATGCTAGGCTACTAAAGTCTGACACAAAATTTTATGTAAAAACTGCGATCATTTATACTGCATTTAACATTCATAAGAAACCCGTAACATTATTAATACCCGGAGGCCGTTTTTGTCAGTGGTTGGAGTCTCAGCAACATACAATCCTGCAATAACGCTTCTGAGCCCGAGTAGTTTTCTAGAAGTGACCGGCCGGCTAGTTTACTAGCTCGGCCGAACGGACCTGGTCTGGCCTCCTCCGAATCTAGCTGGCTGGACCGGTTTTCCGGCACGTAATTCGGGCCAGAAGATTCCAGTGGGTCAGCTGGTCAGTACTGTCCGCAATGTTAGGCTTACTCTTCTTCTTATATGTATATAGTGCATATTATATTATTGATGGACTCTTGATAAATTATATGAGTGGTACACAGCATGAGTGGTGTAACTGGCACTGAAACTGAAACTGCAACTAGGCCTTACGTTGTACATCTTTCAGTTTCAGTCCCTGAAGCTGAAAGCGCAGCTATTTTGGCAGGAAACCTGAAACTGAAACTCAAATCATTTTGAGCCTCCGACTAAACCTGAAACTGAAACTGAAACTATATATACATAGTTTCATTGAAATTGAAACTGGAATTATGTTGGACGGCCGACTGCATCTGAGACTGAAATCGGTTCCTTCAGGCTTCTATTGTTTGAGAGCATGATGATAACATAACATGCAAACTGTTTGTGCATCATGATGGGCCGTATCAGCTTATACAAGTCAAAGCGAAAGTCAAAACCTCAGAGCCCATCGCATTCATGTAATAATACCAAACTAACCATATCGAGTGACAGCACTGGATTCTGCTATCCTCCCGCAGTCGAGTTATTAGTTTAATCTAATGCTCCAATGGGCTCACGGGAAAGCCGGCATGTATACTGCTTCAGTCAGACTGAAAAAATTGAGTTATAGCAACGGAAATTCGAGTCAATACATAAAAAGTGGTGATCATTGAATTAAATTGATGTGAATGCTAATGTTTAAACTGAATAATATGCCTTCATTTCAACACTTCTCTTCGCAGCCTAGTCAGCCAAACGCTGTGGATTCGACCCCACCCGGGACCTCGAACTTTTCAGGTCACAGGTGCTGTAGTGACACATCTTTGTTTCGCTCTTTCGGTCATTCATTCCTGTCTTCCTATACCTATCTGCTATATATATATATATTGACTGTATGTTTTCCTGTTTCAGGATCTCATCAGCCTTCTGGATCTCAAGTCAGAGGATCCTTCGGGATCCCGGGCACTTCCGGCGACGGGGCCCCAACGGAGGAGTCGGTCCCCATGGATCACCAGGAGCCCGGCCCGGCCCCCCGGATGTCTCCCCACCCCGAAGGGGCACCGGAGGACCAGCCCGCCATGGAGATCGACCCAGTCCAGGATCAGCCTCCGGTGTCCCCGTCCTCTTCCCAGGATGACATCGCCCGTCATCTCTCCGTCATCCTGCCGGAAGAGGACGCCGATCCTCGGGTCATCCTGACGCCACTCCGAGGATCGGATCGGTCCGCCCCTCCTCCGGGAAGTCCCCAGCCCTCCACCAGCGGAACCCGGAGAGGAGGGGAGCGGCGCCACCGATCAGCGCCGTTGACGGAGGCTCGGGCCGTCACTCCAGAGCCTCCGGTCCGGGCCGACCCCTCCGTCTTGCATCGGGCCTTCCTGGAGTCATCGGCGGAGGAGGAGACGGAGGGGGAAGGGGTGGCGGAGCGGTGCCAGCCGGGGCCGTCTCGAAAGCGGGGGACCGACTCAAACCTGCGGCCTGAGCCTGCTGGGCCCAAGGTATGGACTAAATATATATGTGCTGCATAAACCTTTGTGTTAACATTTTCACTTGATCCTACAGACTTCTATTCTTCATGAAAACAAAGCAAACTTCGAAACTTATGATTTTGCTGCTCATTAACATTCTTCAACCAGTCTTGGGTTGTTATATGAAAAAAAAGATAAAAAGTTTTGGGGTTTCGCATAATTTTTCAGTAGGCAGTCGAGACACTGGTTTGATTGTTATGGCTGGTAAAAGGACTACCGAAATAAATATTTTGCTTTGTCATCACTGACCTATTGAACAATTATTGTTACATAAGTCAGTATAAGCCAGAAACGATTCTGGGGTTCCAAAAGCGGCCATTTTGAAGACACGTTTAGGACAGCATTGACTTGTTTATGCGAAAACGACACACCGTCCAACTCTGCATTTGCCTATCATATTTTTGCTTACACTCTTTCTGTGTTAATTTGCTATTAATACTTTAAAGTCATGCTTTTCTCCTAATTTGCATAATCGTTTTCTGTTTGTTTCAGCGGCGCAGAGTGGAGCGCCCGGCCGCCCCTCCCTCACCAGCCCGCCAGCCTGAACCACCGGAGCCGCAGCCGCAGCCACAGCCACAGCCAGAGCCGGAGGGGCCCGTCCCGGAGCCGATGGACGTGGATGAGGAGATGGCCCCTCCGGAAGGACCCGCGGCGGCGGCTGGGGCGATGGTGGAGGCAGCGCTCTTGCCCCGGCCTCGACTCCAGCCAGAACGGCGCCAGCTGCGGATCCATGAGCGGCTGGCGCTGGATCGCCGGGGAAGTAAGTCACAAACTACCTTACTACCTTTTGTGCTGTTCTTGTGTTTCTGGGATGTGTGGGTTGAGTCGAAATTGGGGGAAGGGCTATTTTGACATGGATGGAGGGTGGAATAAGGGCGAGAAGGGGGAATAGCACTTTCGGACCTAGAAAACACGCTTACAAAAATGCATTTTCATAGCTTTCACTTTTTAACACCGATTGCAAAAATTGCAAAATAAAGGATGAGAACGCGAAACTCCCAAGCTTTATCCTAAATCTGGTGCACTTTGAAAAAGGTTGCACTAAAATGACGCGTACAGTTACTCCTTCCTGGTAAGCATAACAGATAATATCACCAAGAGTACACAATGATCAGAGTATTCCACTAGGCATGCTCTTTGCTGTCAAGGAAAGATCTACGCTCTATTCGCTAACGGCTCATCACATTAGAGTTCGAAATCAAACTGTGACAGAGATATTTATTTTTAACGTTTGAAAACTTTAAATCTCTGTGATTTGCCTTCCATCATCATGTGGACGCAGAAGGCAGCAAAATTTGGGGTTGACTAATATGGCCGATTAATACTGTTGGTTGGCTAATGTTTCAGTACTGAACAGCTCCGGTATACCCAGCCGCATACTATTCTCAATCGTGAACTGAACCTTTTTTAGCTAACTGTACCCTCAAACTTTAGTTTGCTCTAGCTTTCAAGTATATATGTACTATATTTCAGACATATTACAAAAGTTGTTCAACTTATAATTAGCTATCGAACGATATCAATTTGACTATATTTTGGAAATTTCAAAAATTGACTATTTTGAAACATAAGAGATCAAAGGAGCCGTTCCAAAGTCCAGTTTTGGAACATTTGCTTTTACCATGACGTTGGGCAGACATGGATAGCCTTGTTTGCCTGTTGTGGTGACTTGCTTGTGGATAACAAGTGAGAAATTCTTAAAGTAATGTGAAGCGATTTTTGGAAAAAAATTCGCACTTCGTGCGGCTAGTTCTTTGAGCAGGGACAGACTATATACAAATAATTGCTACTACCGTTTCCTGTATATATATTCAACACAGGTCAAGATCATCATTGAAGAGCTCTACAGAACGACAGAAGCAAATTTCGCTCTAATCTTGTTTCGAGTACCCATGGGGAGTACAAAATTGTGAAAATGAGCAAACTCGGAGAAGGTCGAAACGGCAACTAAAGACCGATCCCCTCCCGCACGTATAGACGCAGAGTGAATGGGCGTTTTGACCAGCTACTGCTCTGCGTACGGGAGAGAGCGGTATAATTTGTGGGCGCGAACAGAGTATAGTTTTGCTCTGATAACAGAGAGCATGTCTTGTTATTATGCATACTCTTACCCTTGATATCACTTATTGGCCTGATTTAGTCAACCGGCCAGGTCAGGGCCGGCCAGTTTGTCACGGGACACGGGCGGCCAACAACACTAGAGATGGGCATTTCGACCCGCCCAGCAACGTTTGTAACAAATTTTGTTATGGCCGGTATTTATTTTGACGAAAATCAGAGACACGAATCGACAGAAAAATAGACTGTTTTCGTTTTTCCCGTTCACGCCTCTGCGGAGAAACGAAAAAGGGAAACGTGGTAAGTAGTGACGCATTTGTCACTACTACCAAGAATACATAATGATAAGGGTATGACACTAAGCCAAGTCTGTGTTGTCAGAGCAAAAACTATGCTCTGTTCGCTAAGGCTGACCCCCGACTAACTGGACTCATCACTTTCAAAGCAGTTAAAGCGCTATGCTTACGTTCTAAAGCTCAAAACACAACTACTCAGTTGGGTCAAAGTGCATCTGTTGCGAGTTCTAGAACACAAACATAACGTGCAAATTGCTTCGGAGTCATGGATCCAATTTTGGGGGGTCAGCCGTTAGCGAACAGAGAGCATAGTTTTTGCTCTGATAAAACAGAGACTAGGCTTAGCGTCTTACTCTTATCATTATGTACTCTTGCTACTACATAGTTGGGATAAGTATCAGCTTCAACAGTACAGATCGGTGGGCCAGATTTGTACTCCTAAATCCCTGAAGCCTATGCCTAAAGGAGAGATCTCACAGTAGAGTTGTTGGCCTGCCCGCCCGCAAACCATGACAAGGCCGGCCGGGCGACCGCGACACAAACATGCGACCGCTCTTCTGAATTAAGCCAGTACGTGACATAATCAGTAATTACATAACCTGGAGTAACTGTGTGTATCATTTAATGTTATAAAATTTGCAAAGTGAATCAAAAAGAGGGAAGAATGGTCCGGTCGGCCAGCCTGGTTTACAAGTTTTGCTGGCATTCTGTTGACAATTGGTCAAGGCTGATGTTCAATAAAAATTTGTACCATCTTTCTCAAAATATCAGGCTTGTTCTTCTTTAAACACTTCCGAAAGGAAGCTGTTGGGAAGACATTCTTTTTGAAGCCTTAACTGGTCGCTTTTCTTTAGCTTTCCAACACTTCGAGAAATCCAAGTTCATAAATTGTTTTTCTGTTATTGCATGTCCAAGCCGAACAGTGGAATTGAGACAACCACACTATATTTAGTTATAATTAGCACAATCTAAACATTTTGTTAAACTCCAAGAAATAAATAAGTTACAAAAGTTTCAGAGTTCGCTGCAAATACCTGAACCAAAACCTTAAGGTGCTGGTTTCCTTTCGGGTATTTTTGACTCGTACGGCTTTAATCCTTTACATAAATGGCCAAAACCTACGAAATAACCTATTTCCGTGCTCTTTAACATTTTCGGACCAGTCCAGTATTTTTAGTCCAAAAGATAAGAAAGCTTCGGTTTTTGGCCTTAGGCTCCCAGTAAGTAGACAAAACACGGGATTAGTTGTTATGGCTGGAAAGAGGACACGAAAATGAACATTTTTGCTCTTACAACCTTTGAGCTATCTCCAGTCGTTAAGTCAGTCTCCATCGAAATTCGCACTTCTGCGGAGGGACGCTTTTCTTGGTTTGGGCTGAAACGTATCGAGTAGCAAGAAAACTCAATCTGAAGTCGCGAAATTTCGTGTTACAGTGCATTTGGCCGATTTTCTCGACCGTTAAGACCTGTTGAGCGAAATCCAAAAAAACGTCCCTCGGCCCATATGTCCTTCATATAGTGGCACAAAAAGAACTTTTGGCCGATTCTTCAGTTTTGAGAAATCGATGTTCAAAAATTTTCGGCCGATATTCAGCCTGTCAGATGTAAGTATGTTAGAAAATTTTTGTTATTTTTTGCTGATTTTGCTAGTTTCGTAAGCTCATTTGAATGTACAGATAATAAGCTTTAAAACGATGTATAAAGCTCATTCCAACTCCCAAAATTGCGAAAGTTATAGCGTTTCAATAAATCACCACAAAAACACTGCACAAAAGGATACCACCACCTTAAACATGGGCCAAGTAGCAACACTGCTGCGCAGCTGTCTCTTATTACATCAGTGCCACTAAGATCTGCTACCGGTCGCTTTCGGTGTTTAGTCCGAGCCCATTTGTTTTCCGGGCCCTACCAGGGATTGCCCGATTCAAGAACCGGAGGCCCGATTCAGGCAGGAACAATAGGGTCCGAAGGCCCGAATCCTTCAAACTTCATAAAATCTATGGCGAAAAGTGTTTCTGGGGCCGATTTCATCATTAGTCACAAGTTTACAAGCCACAACTTGTGAACTTGTGACTTGTGGCCACAAGTTTCCCAAAATTTGGTTTCATCAAAATTGGCAGGCAACTTGTGGCCTAGAGGCCTGCACGGGCCGAATTTTTGCGGCCCGGCCCGGCACGGCCCGTGAAATGATTCGGCCCGGCCCGGCCCGGCCCGTCAAAATTTTCAGCCCGTCCGGCCCGCAAAATTTTTTCATTTGTCCCAAAATGGTTTTTTTAGAAAAAATATTTTCTTTAAGCTTGGCTTTTTCAAAACAGAAATTCTGGTTGTCAGTGTTTTTTCTAGGAAAAGTCTGTTTTTTCTAGAAATTGATTTTCTGGAGTTTTTAATGGTTTTTAAACACGGCTTTACGACACATAACAATTTTTGTCGTTCTACAAACTAAAGCAAATAGATACTGACTTGTATTGGCAATTTGTAAGACTAGATAAACAAAAAAGTTTGTTAAAATTCCGTAAAAAGCCACAGTGAGAACATTTGAATATTGTGTTGTATATTAAACCAGTTGCAATTTTGCAAAGTCCACATTTCTATCAGAATTAGTCTAAAATTAAAGGAGTTTGAGGTTCAGAAGGAATTCAGAGTGTTACAACAATTGCGCTGAACTTTTTTCGAGAGAAAAACATTTTTAAAGAATTAGTATATCTTTGCTTCAGAAACTCAAAATTGTGACTTTTTAAACTGCGTATTTCTAAGAAAATGTATGATTTTCTTAAATAAGTTTGCGAAAGCATTAAAATCAAATCACAAATACTATACTGTTCCTAATTAATACCTTATATTACCCTAATTCAAAGTTTTATATTCTAATGTTGTAAACGCTAATTTGATTAATATATAGATGCATTGAGTATTTGGCATTAATGATGTGACGACAAAAACAATGCAACATATTCATAAAATTAAAATGCTGCTTAAAACTACGGCAATCCAGTGTTAGTGTGAACGAAACATATATATTCCTTTTAATGCTTTTAAGCTAAAATATGAGGTACTATTTTATTGTAAAATCTGGCAAAAACTGATGGCGGGCCGGACTGTCGGCCCGCGGCCCGGATCGGCCCGTGAGGTTAGGCCCGCGGCCCGGCCCGGCCCGTGAACTTTGGTCGCCGGCCCGCCCGGCCCGGCCCGCGGGCCGGGCCGGGCCGGGCCGCGGGCCGTGATGCAGGCCTCTATTGTGGCCACAAGTCGCAAGCCACAAGTAAATGTCAGGCAAGCACGCTGAAGTGACGTCAGAGCTCACAAGTTCAGGAAGGTACTTGTGGGGAAAGAAGAGGCAAAAATAGAAGCAATTTGAAACCAAAGAACTACAGTAAACCAAAAACAATAATTTAAGAATCATGCAGCGACCAGAAGACTTTTCGAAAGTTAAATTTTTCAGTAATTAAATAGGCAAATAGAAAATAAAGAAATGGATACAAGAAAAGTAAATTAAGTAAAGAATTACCACATTTAGATACACCAATGAAGATTATACAAATCAGCGTAGATAATCAGTTTAATACATTAGTTTATATCAAAATTTGGCCCTGCAAATTTCAGTAAAATTTAGGTCCTTTTAATTATTAATTGTTCCGCTTTCGAGAAAGTGTCATCCATCCTCCTTCAGTAAACGAGTAAATTCATTTAATATTAATTTTTATTAATGAAAATTTGAGTGCCACAAGTGCTACTTTGACTTGTGGGATTTTACAGCTGTTTGCAGGGACTTGTGACTTGTGGCTTGTAGCTTGATGAAACCGAAACTGGAAAATCAACTTGTGAGCAAATTGTCACAAGCAGGGACTTTGTTTGTGACTTGTGGCTTGTGACTAATCGTTGATGAAACCAAAATTGCTTGTGGCTTGTAAACTTGTGAACTTGTGACTAATGATGAAATCGGCGCCTGACATACCTTTTCATTTTCCTTTGTTTAACAGATGTCACTGTCAACTTTGAAGGACTGTAAAGACAGAGAGCGATTAGATCAGTACTGCTCAAGACGTGAACCCACGGAGCCGACAAAATATGAGAAAAACCGGAGACGGGTGAAAGATGAGGGAAGAAGGTGACATTTCCTCCTTAATTGGATGGAGGTTCATGTTATGTCTAGAGCTTGCAAAAATACGCTCTCGCTCTAGCACCCGATTTTAAGGTGCTGGTTCCCTTTTGTGTAAGTTCGACCCTATAGGCTTCAATTCTTTATGAAAGTAGATGAAACTTTCGAAACATGCTATTTTGGTGTTCTTTAACATTCTGGGACCAGTCCCACATTTTTAGGTAAAAAAATAAAAAATTTTCGGTTTTAGGCATTATACTCTCAGTAGATAGTCGATACACCAAATTGGTTGTTACGGATGGAAAGAGGGGACAAAAATGAACATTTTCGCTTTTACAACCTTAGAGTCATCTCGTGTGGTTAAGTCAGTATAAGCCAAAAACGATTTTGATTTTGGGCTGGATGAACGTTTGCAGTATTGCGGAGGGACATTTTTCTTGGTGTCAGCTAAAACATCTCCAGTTGCGAGAAAACTGGATACAAAGCTGCGAAATTTCGTGTCACCGCACATTTGCGAATTTTCTGGAGTATTGAGGCTTGCTGAGCCAAATCCAAAAAATGACTCTATCCAAAAAGTATGTCATTCATATGGCACCAGAAAAAATTTTGACCGATTCCGCAGTTTTGAGAAATCGATGTTCAAAAATTTTTGGTCGATATTCAGCCTGTCAAATGTCAGTATGTCAGAAAAGTTTTGCGAGTTTTGTGCTAATTTTGCCAGTTTCGTAAGCTCATGTCAATGTACAGATTATAAGCTTTAAAACGATGTATAAAGCTCTTTCCAACCCCAAAAAGAGCGAAAGTTATAGTGTTTCAAAAAATCACCCCAAAAGCACTGCACAAAAGGAAACCACCACCTTAAACTATCATTGGGCAATTTACCGAGACCGCCAAGGGGGTGCCGCTAATCGGGTGGAGCTACCACAGAACCTCCATTGACGGGGGGCGACAAAAATGGGAGTGCCCCGAATTTGTACGATTGGCCTTTTTTTGGTGAAGTTATAGAGTATGGGTGTTGTCAAAAAATACTTGGTCGTTGGTTCAGCTGCATTCCATCGGGTTTATGCTTGGTCGTTGGTTCTTAGCTGCATTCCATCGGGTTTATGCTTGGTCGTTGGTTCTTAACTGCATTCCATTGGGTTTATGTGACCACCCCCCCCCCTTTTTCACAACTACCAAAATTAATTAAAAATCTCTGCTGACTGCAAGACCCTAGCTTCAAGGTTACCATTTGTTAATATGATTTGGCCCATGTGTCCCTATCTGTAGAAAAATACTTCACGTCTTTATCTTATCTGCATCTAAGGCAATTACTCTTCAAAGTTGAAGTTTCGGCAAAAATTTAAAAATTTTTGGCTAACGAAAGGACTATTTTACTGGTGCGAGCTATAAGGTTGTAATTTGGCATATACAGAGGCCCTATAACAGTACTCATTTTTGCCAAATGGCAAGAAATTCTGCCGCCTGAAAAAATTGTTATGTCAACTTTAATCTTCAAAAATTGCCAAAATCGAGATTCTTAGTCTGGTGTATCCTGAGTAGAAGTTTTCTGCACCCTTAGAGGTCACAGAGCTTCACTGATTAAGCTGAAATATTTTGTGGGTGTATTTTCAGGCATGCTGAGTTCAATTGTATATCTCAAATAATTTTAATTTTAAAAGAATTTTATTTTTTCGATTTCTGCGGTACCATTGCCCAAAAAAGGCGATTTTGTCGTTTTTTAAAGATTAAAGCTGACATAAAAATTTTTTCAGGCGGCAGAATTTCTTGCCATTTGGCATAGATGAGTACTCCTATAGGGCCTCTGATATGCCATAAAGCCTTATACAGCCGCAAATAACCAGTAGCAAAATATTCCGTTCGTTAGTCAAAAATTTTAAAATTGTTGCCGATACTTCAGCTTTGAAGAGTAATTTCCTTAGATGTAGGTAAGATAGAGACGTCTAGTATTTTTCTGCAGATGGGGGCACATGTGCCAAATCATTTTGGCAAATGGCAACCTTGAAGCAAGGGTGTTGCAGTCAGTAGAATTTTTTAATTAATTATGTTGGTATATAGTTGCGAAAAGTGGGGGGTCGGGCACATAAACGCGACGGCTGGACCCGGCTGGATTGCAGCTAAGATCTCAGTACCCGAAATTTTTTGACTGCGCCCATGCTCTATATCCTCGCCAAAAAGTAGGCCAATCGGACAAAGTCGGGGCAAAATTTTAGTCCCGCCCTTAAGGTGGACGTAATGGACGTTCCGACAGCCTTGTAGAATACCTCAGCTAATTGCTATGGCAATTATTCGGTGTCGGCATCCCCCTTCCCTCAAAAATGCATTCTTAGCTGGCACTACCCTTAACGGGACTTACCGACTGGGTTGAGGTGGCTGTGGAAAAACTTTAGGGTTACGCCTGTAATAATTCCTGCAGAACAATACGGTATAATGGACAGCAACTCAGAGTAGAAGTCACTACAACTATTTTTATAGAGTTTATATAACTAATTCGAAACTAAGGGTATTTTAAACCACTCCTCCTTTTTCTGCACCTTTCTGGGCTACCGTTTTCCTTTCCCCTTAATGTGTCTGAGGGAAAAGATCCGCAATGTAGCCAAGTAGCCGTAGTTACCGAGTACTGGATACAAGCCCATGAAAATGTTTGAGAACCTCCTTTTTTTCGGAAGGAGGTTCTTGGGTTTCTAACTTTTATCCTGACAGACAATGGCCTCAGAGTCTATGCATACATATAGCATATACCAAGTGTAAAGCCATTTTTCTGAATTAGGTTATATAACATAATGGAATAGCTATAAGCTTGCTTATTTCGAAACAATTGAAAATTTTATTTGCAGTTGCCTGAATGAAAAATTCACTTTCATAACTACTTTGCCCAACCCCCACCCACCAAACTAAGGAAATGTTATTAATATGTCGACTAATAACCAACAAATCGAAAATTAATTAATTATATACAGATATAAGCAAGTCAATTACTTACACTGAAGCCGGGACACATTATTAGTCTGTGAAGTTTGCCGAATCCCTGGCCCGGGGAAAGTAATAAATTTGTCATTTTTAAATTGGGGTTTACAGTAACTGACGAAGTAATAGAACCACTTGAACGAATTGCGTTCAAACGTGTTCTTCTGCAAAGTGTGGCCAAAGAGTATATGATGATAAGAGTAAGACAGTAGGCAGGATCTCTGCAATCAGCTCTCGAGCCATGCTCTTCACTCCACGCCAACCTCCCTGCGATTTTGTACCTTCTCTTCAGATAATCGACTCCTTTCTAAAGCTAAAAAATGCATACAGTAGACGCACGCGCGTCTTCCGTTTTTGAGCTTCAGTATGCAAACACATAGCGAGAGAGCTGTCGCAAATGCGTTCTGGGTACTGATTTGCTGGAGGGTCATTAGGCTCGCAATTACGGAGGACGGCATAATATCGCTCGCTAGCTGATAACAGAGAGATTGGTCGCTGTCACACTTATTGTTATGTTCTCTAGGGGCATTTTCGAAAAAGGGTAATGTAGAGTTAAAATTAACTCGATCCTTTTTATGAAAGAGTTTAAAGAGGGAAATTCAAGCATAAGTGGAGCTAAAGCGAGTTAAAACAGTTATTTTTCCTTTCTACCCTTTCTTGAAAAGACCCTAGGTGTGGCTAAGCTGCTATGGCCTGTTAGAATTGTGCTCTGTCCTTGAATCCGCATCCCTGCTCTGGCCTTAGCTCAGTCGTTTATTTAAAGTGTTGGTACGGATAATTGAAGCGAACTTTGAACGACTACAGTTTACTCAATTCTTGGAGTAGTTCTTAGTTAGAGCACAACAGTCTCGATTGAACTGTTCTACTTGGGCATGCAATAACACGAAAACATTTTTGAACATGGATTTCTCGAAACGTCTTCCCGATGGTTATGTTTTCTGAAATTGTTTGTTGAATAAACAAGCGCAGCATATATATTGAACAAATGAAATTTTTGTCTGATTGTTGTCAGAATTTTCGAATAACCTTTATATCCCCTCAACTCCTTTGGGGGATAAAATTCAGTTGGGGATGCTTACATTCATAACATTCATAGACGTGTTTGCTTTTATCTGGTTTGTTTGCTGGTTCAAAGAAGGTTTCACGGTTTTGAAAAAATAAAATACCAAAGTTTTCAAAAAAGCTCTCCGCTGGACTTAACATTCATATAGGAGTATCAATGTGGACAATACTTGACCGGTAGAAGCTGTCGAAATCTTACAATATTTAATTTTTCGAGAAATGGTTTTGATCTCGGCCACGCGATTCCTCGCCCCAACCCAGAAGTGAACCAGGCTCCGACTCGACCCGGAAACTTGTTACCGGCACAAATCTACGACCCTCAAATGTAAACCTTGGATAAACCTAGATGCAGCACTCAGATAGATTCATTTCCTTGTTTTCTGATTTGCTGTGCTGTTTCTATAACTGATAGTAATATAAATTAGGATTGATTTTTCAATTTTAGAAATGTGCTGTTGTTTATCAAGTTATATATTAATTGCAATTTATTTGTTTTTGTTGTTGCAGGACCTGCTTTGACGGCTGAGCGGGTCCAGGCCCTGATGGTAGGTAGCGTTGATATTTATTTGAAACTATTTTTATATAATCGAAATCTGTGTGTCTATATCTTCTATAACCTTCTATACGTTAACTTCTACAGAAAAAATGAACTTGTCGCGGATTAGTTTTCAATAAATTAAAAATATATTGATGAACTTCCTCGCGGAAACTCTTTCGGAAATGTTCATGTGCCTGTGTAATGTGATTATTTTAACAGATCTACATTAGCATTAGATAATTTTAATACGTATTACATAATTGTCGTTACAGTGTGTTGATGCGCATTTAAATTGTTATAGGAGGAAGATCGGTTGGTCCTCCGTCTTGTTCCAGCAAGGGGCTACTTCGGGGAACACCGTAAGTCGATATTTTATGGATTCTTTGTTGCTTATTCCTTGACTTCATTTCTATAAAACGGTAGTTCCTAGCAGGCGATCATTGAACAGAAGGCTGCAAACTGCCTAAGCTTTGGGCCGATACAATTTGCCTAGTTTGTGGCCGAGCGGGTGTTTGTGAGCACACTGCTCAACTAACTTGCTTGTCGCGGCCCAAACGCACCGTATTTCTACATGTTATTTGGAACTGTTCGAGCTGCATTGTAAAAAAAATTAGCGGCTGTTTTGTTCAACGAGTCGCCGATAAGATGTGTTGTATTTCAAAAATCAAGTTCTAACGCTTCACATTTTGGCGTATTAGGAGTGGCCGGATACAGTTTAGGACGCATGGCATAAGACTTTGTATTAGCAAGCGAAATTCTGTGAACTGACTGAAATTTATTAAACAAATAGCATGACTGCTGTCGTGTGCATTCATTAATGTGGGCTCTCTGGTGAAAGGCAATCAACGACTATTGGTAAATGTTTTCTAAAGTGTCACTGCTAACTTTTTTGTATTATTTTCAGTGTGTCAGGCGCCCGGTTGTGGGAGGTCGTTTGCAACCCTGCGCGGCCTCCGCATCCACGCCGGGCGCATGAATCATCCGATTCCAGCCCCTCTGGAGCAAGCGGCGGATCAGCAGGCCGGTCCCCAACCCGGTCAGCCTCAGGGCCCTGGTGGTGGGGAGGGGCATCCCTGCGATGACTGCGGTCGCATGTTTGCGACCCGGAGAGGGATGCGGATTCATCACTCCAAAATGTAAGTTCCCTACTACTGTGTATGCTATTTCTGATTTGCAAAAAGCAGACAAATTAATCAAAATTAATTGATTGTGGTTTTAACTACTAATTTGACAGATCTCTTCCGCAGTATCAAGTTATTGAATTATTTTTAAGTAAGTCAAAAACGAGTTGGCTTTCACAAGTTTAGTCGCTAGTGACAAGCGATTAACAAAGATTTTGTGACGAATGGTAGATTGTAGCTGGTATCATTCGGTTCGTCCCATGAATCATCGATTGAAACGGGTATTTGCACAGTTATTGCTCACATGATATTTGCTTCCGCATTTACAAACGTACTTCATTTATAGCTGGTAACACCTTTAGTGCTTCCGTCCGGATGCTGTGCACCTGCAAAGACTATAGATTTAGTAATGGGTTCTGTTACTTGTGCAATCTCTAAACATTTTTACCTTGCCTGGTTTTGTATTGGTTTAAAATACGTAATTAGTATTTCGTAATTTTCATGATTATCTGCCGAAAATTGACTCTCTTCAGCTTTGCATAAAACAAGACTGACGCAGTCCATAGATTTTACTTTGTTGCTTTCAAGAATAGCTTTTTTCAGGCACAGGTGATCCAGGGAGTGGATTGATCATCTAGGTAATTTTACGTCTTTTTAATGTTGCGAATATCTTGATATTATTTAGCAATGAAAAGTTAAATTTTTGGTTAGCCTCCTCCACAGTTACCTGGTTTCTTATTCCTATGGATGGGAGCACTACAGTCTAACAAGCAGCTCTACCACATTTCTGCTTTGCATCTTGTCAACAATTTACCCAAAGCATGTGTGTTCCTTGTGATACACAAACACAAGCTTCTACACCGGCTGACACAAACTAGACGATAGGGACCGACAAACGTGTTCCTACGAGCACAACTCGTTATCTGCACAGTTTTCGTTTCTTTCGCGGATTCTAGCATCATTTATGCTCTTACATCTTGTGCATACGGCTTTATATCTGCTCACGACCTCACTAAATGCTAGTCAAAAAATGTCTGTGGGCTTATGTTTGTTCGTTTTTAAGCTTGGCAGCTTTTGGCGTATGTGCACAAACGTGAGCGTTAAAACAATGTGTTGTTTTTTCTCAGTAATTACTTTCTACTGCTACCTTCTGATACATGTTCTGAATGTGATTCTTAAATTGTTTTAGTCAACTGAAGCCTCCGGCCGAAGAAGACGATCATGAAGCTTCCTGGACCCTGTAAATTGGAGTGATGAATCAACGTGGGTAGGTCAACAGCTCTTTTAAATTAGACGATTAAAAGTTGGCGATGTTTGTGACCGCAAGCCCCCTATCTTTCAACTTTTGCTGGAAACCATAAATCTACAGTTCCGACATTTTACTTCAATGACTAAATGAAAACACAAAATTTAAGCTTGTGTAGTCACGAAAAACTGGTTAATTCAGACAGAAATTTCAAAAGGCGGGTGAACTGTCCGAATTCTTCGTGAATTATGTTTTTTGAACAACATGCAACCCTGTCCTGGAATATCATGACTTACAGTAGCATCTCATTACTGTGCAAAATGACTTTCGAATAAGTATCTTTGTAAGCAACTAATTCCTTAGTAGTATAAAGTAGTATAAATATAAAGTAGGATAAATTGTTGCAATCTACCAGGTTTCAACCATTGGCAATTGCCACTTTGTCCATATGTATCTCACTAAGTGTACAGTTTTTACAGCTAGAACTATTTTGAATTGTATGAGCTTTCGATTTGACTACCTTTGTGCACGTCAATAAACTTACAACTTCTTGAAACTGTCACATCGTTAACGATCATGGCACAGCTAGTACCAGTTTGTCTGATTCAATTTTATGCTGCTAAATGTTTTAAAAATTTGAAATTGTTTTGGGTTTACTTGTGCTGAAAACTTTCATGAGTTTATCCTTAACCACTGCAGAGAACACTGCATAAAACTGTTAACGTCCTTATATTGCAACCTTTCTATAGACTTTCGATACTGTACGTGACCAAAACGTTTTCAGATAGACAAGCCGACATCGCTACAGTTTGCATGCAGCGCCTTGCGCACCCACGCATTATGCTTTGTAATTACAAGGCAACGTATATAATTTAATGCAGAGCAATAACACACGCGTCAGCGCTTGGCAGCATAACAGGAGATCGCAGTTTTGTCTTCTTAATATAAAGCTAAGCCAATTGTCACCACGCAAAGAATAGAACCCGAAGTAGGCTGACAGTTTCGACCTTGGTGACCTTTAGAAAGTAATCTAATCAAATGTATAAAAGCTATAGAAAATAGAAAATCTCCCACTCTGTTTCAGCCCATGCTTAATCAAAGTTTCTCCGATACAGATAATTCCACCAACTGTTTCAAAAACAGTCCAGTTAGTCACTAGATGTAGTGGCTGATCACTTATCAAATTCATTTCTGCACCAACTTTTTTACTAAGTCCAGAATCGCGTTCATTCATCACTTATGCGGTTTGTGGACTGCAAAGGCGAACTTTGCACATTCTCCGCTATCACTTTTCATTCTTGTGCAATTTGAAAGTGGGTCGTGGGATTACTACATACATAAATATTTGCGTACTGCTTATACCGTATACTAATACTTTTACTTATTCAGACATATTGGTTTGACAAATCTTGACTTTTATGCTTTGACAGCTTAACTGAAGACAAAGTTAATCTCTCTACGCAAACCAGTTGGAATATATGAGTGATTGTTGGAGTATAGGATAAATGTACAATTTCATTGGTCATAAACTTTAACGCTACCCGCTAAACGCAATAACGAAACCATTTATTTCAATTCAATTCAATTCAATTTAATGAAAGCAATAGCTAAATGGTTATATACGACAAAAAAAAGATTATTGAAGATGTTCATTTAAGCGAGCCTTAAAAGAGGTAATAGTGGGAGCTTCAACAACATGGGCAGGGAGACTATTCCATGAATTTACAACTCTAGAGGAAAAGAAATGTTTCTTACAGGTCAGGTTAAATTGAACAGGTCTAAGTTTCCAATGATGACCCCTAAGCTCTCTTTGCGTGGTAACCAAATCAAAAAATTATCAGGATGTAAGTGAGTAAACCCGTTGAGAACTTTATACACAAAAACTAAATCTTTTCGGTCTCTACGAGACTTTAGAGAATCTAAATTTAATTCGTTTAAACGTTCATCATATGACAAAACCCTAGGATAAAAAATTCGCCTTGTAAAATACCTTTGAACTTTTTCTAGCATTTCAATGTCACTACTGAAGGAAGGATTCCAAATTTCTGAATTTGATTCTAGAATCGGACGGACATATACCACATATAGTCTTATAAGAACAGCAACATCCTTGGTAACAAAGTTATTGAACAGTATAGCAATAACACGAAAAGCCTTCGAAACTATCATTCCAATATGGTCATGAAATTTTAATGTATACGAGATAAGAACTCCTAAGTCAGACATTGAATCAACAGTGGCGAGAGGAAGTTGACCAAGTGTGTATTTAAGAGTTTGTTCGTACCTCAATATTTTTCTTAAATCTGCTTAGTCCTGTAGATTACTGAAAAGTATTACTTTTACATATTTATTCGCATGCATAATATTATCAAAGTTAGTTGCATTTATTTCTTTAAATTCTGCACTCTACGTTTTCGGTTACCATGCATTGTAATATCAATTTACACATTGCCATGAACCGGGTTTGTTAACTAAAACCAACTTATCCAAGTTTTCCCTGGCATAACTTCTTGTAATTACACGTCTTCTTCTCTTTCTTCTTCTTAGTTTTTCTTTGTTAAGTATGCATTATAACTAAACAAAAACCAGACGACCAATACTCTTGTTCAACAGTTCAAGTCAATACCACCGATTCCAATTAGAAAATGCTAATTTGTTGTCGTCAGAAAACATGAAAGCAACGAGTAATAATTTCTGGATGTTGTTACCAAAAGCAAACACTTTCCTTAAAAGTAAACCTTATACCTGTGGTTGCTAGTTATAGTATCAAATGTAGATGTAGTTGATAGAACTTTGATCTGTACGGTTTCAGAGCGGTTTTGCAGGCGTTTCTGGAAATATCGCGATTAGGAAAGCACAAAAAGAGGCTTATCAAGGCTGAGCGCCTTAACGCCTTAGGTTTAACTTGTCTCTCAGTTGAAGAAACGATAGTCTTTCACGCTGAAAACCTTAATTCTTAATGAACATGAGTTACATTTTTTCTTAGGTAAAGCATTAGTCTTGGCTGAAACATGTCAAGGTGCAAAACCAGACTTTTTAAAACCACAATTGTGTCTTTGCTACAGAACCATGCTATCTTAACTTTTTAACTACTTTAAAACCCGTACAGACTCATCAGCAAAGTCATACATTATCAAAGTTACAGACTACAAGACACAACTAAACTGCATGATTCACTGTTTCATTCATAATTCACATTTCATTGTTAACTGCAAGTGAGTTAATCTGTTCAAAGCTCTGTCACTTTGCTATGCATAAGTTCGGAATCTCTCTGCCAGGAAGATAAATGAATGAAGATGAAATAAAATAAATTTGTGTAAATCATCCACCTCAACACGCAACCTCTTGTTTGAATTCCAAAATCGGGTGACAAGGCGTGGAAAGTTGTATCTGTCATCGGGTTATGGTGCTCTAGATTTCGTCCCAATCGAGGCAATGAAGTTCACTAGAGCAAGCATACCCACTAATAACGGAAATGTTAGTAGTTCTAGGCAATAAGAGAGCGCTTTGCTAAGAATGGATCTTCTTAAGTAAACGTGAATTTACTTTTCTGTGTGCTAAATTTACTCTTTACTAACCTGACTCGTTACTAACCGTACTAACTACTAACATGTACTAACTACTAACATGTACTAACATTTTAACACTAACAACAACAGTACAACTTTCTGATCGAATAAAAACTGTTCTGCGTACGGAAGCTGCATTGTTGGCAAAGTGCTCAATTAGAAATGAATTTTACTTTCGTTTCTTGCTTAAGTTTGCTAGGAGTGCCATTGGTGCAACCATGTAACTATTCAGACTCGAAAAAGCATTTTCTCCGACTTACGCTCAAACCGTTGGCAGCGGTCCACACTATTCTAAATTACAGCAGACAGTGCTATCTCCATATACGATGAAAGTCATGTTATGAACAAACTTTCCTTAGGATTTCACTTCCTATGGATTCAGGTATGCTCCAATTTCGCTAAAACAATTCATCTTGTTGTTCTGGAAATAAGAGGCTTTCCATGCAGCGTAATCGGTCACCGAATTAGCTTTGTTTCAATTCAACAGCTCACTAATTCGCTACAGTAATCTAGATGTAAGATCTTAGTAGCCCCGTGTTGTTGTCTGGAGGCTACTTATTGAGTCAAGGGAGAGAATAAGTAAAATTATTTGAACATTTCGTCAACCGTAAAATAAATTTCTGCTCATTGGTAGCATATGCTAGAACGAAAGCCGTGCCAGTCTTATTACCTATAGTAATGTTTACGTACGTATTGTAAGTAGCTACGTCGCTTTCTGTTCTGCATTGCTACATGATGAGGAGCAATTTGTGACGGCATTTTTTGAAATTAGTGTGTTTATAGCACAGAAGTACATTTCTCCTCTTTGCAAAGTTATATTTCGTTACTGTCCTACCACTCAATATTAAAGCATCAACCGAACCAACCAGCCTACCAGCTTGTATATGAAACTGCTCCAATAGGAGTATTCAATTTGATGCAACAAGCAACACCTACAAACAGACTATTTTAAGTGGCATAAAACCGTAATTTGCGTACATCCATTCTTCTTCTACAGTGTATTGCACTTGATGCGGATAGGCAACCTTCAAGCAAAGAATTGCTGATTCTAAATTCCGCCAGTGCATCTTACGAAATTTCAGGATCCAGCTCCCGCAATCTCCACCCGCACAATCCCATTAACTTGTCTCACAGCTGAAACAGTCTTTCTGAATTCTAACTAAATTTTGCCTTCGTTTCTTTGCTTAAGTTGTTCGCTGTATAGTTTTCTGCATGCGCATGTGCAGACATCGCGAATGGGAAAGCACGAAGCACATGCAAACAGTGTACATGGAATTCGACTCAAGAAATCAAGGCATACCGCTTTAGGCTTATCTTGTCTCACACTATTTCATGTCAAAAACTTAATTTTTTAGTCAGAATGAGTTACGTCTTTTCTTAGCCAAAGCATCAATCATTGCAGCTACATGTCAAGGTAAAAAACCAGATTATTTATAACCACAGCATGTGTCGTAGCCATAGAACCATGCTATCCTAACTTTAACGTAGAGACTCAATAGAAAAGTCATACGTTATCAAAATTACATCCAATAGGACAGGAGTCAATTGCATGATTCACTTTGTTTACTGTAAATGAGTTTATCTTTCAAAGCTCTGTCACTTTGATATACACAACCTCTGAATCTGCCAGCCAGAAGAAATCAAAAATAAAATAAATTTACGTGAATCATCCACCTTAAATCGCAGCCTCTTGTTTAAATTTCCGTATCTGCTGGCAAGGCGTGGAAAGTTGTATTTATCATAGGATTATGGTACTCAGAAATTAATCCCAATGGAAGCAAACGAAGTTCACTACGGCAAGCACACCCACAATCAGCGGGACTGTTGGTAGTGGTTTTAGACAATAAGAGAACACTTTGCCAACAATCGATCTTATAAGGTGAATCTTGTTCTAAATCTCCATATACAATAGAAATTATGTTACAGAACTAGCTGACTGCTTCAAAAGATCAACCTGGGATGTCCCCATCTCTGTCAAATAGACTCAGATTAAGCACAAGCAGTCACTCAAACTAGTGTGTTGATTTTCTTGGAACTTATGATTCCTACTATCTGTTGGAAATAATCTCTACTAGAAAGAATATTTGGTCAAACGGTCGCTCAGACTATTGGCAGCGGTACACGTACTTATAGAAAAGGTGAGCTATTCAGACATCCTGTCAAATAGACTCAGATTAAGCACAAGGAGTCACCCGAACAAGTGTGTCCATTTTCTTGGACCTGGTAGTTTCTACTATCTGTTAGAAACAAACCTGCTTTATTTTGTTCTTCCATCTTCAGAATCGCTTCCAGCAAACTGATCGAAAAGTTAACCAATGCATACAGAATCCACATAAGTCATTGCATATGAATACATGTTTAATGTCCAAAATGTCCATGTCCACGCCACAGGACACCAGATAAACAGACTTAAAAAGGATAAATGCATATGCGAAGACGCTGCTGCATCACTGCAGAATCCAAGGATACATATAATTATTCTGCAACAAGATGGTTACTCTCATTTGTAGAGCTGAAATTTTAAAAGTCCTTATCCTATATCGCCTATGTTGTTTCATGCTGCAGTTCTTAGCATTGTTACCAGCAGCAGATTAAGCACACCCAAACAGAGCGATTCCGAAGATGCAACCTTGTATAATGGGACTGGTACACACTGTTGTAAATGTAAGCTGGCAGTGCTATCTCCTATGTGATGACTGTTATGCTATAGAATACAAACAGTGCGATTCAGGAGATGTAACTTTGGATGTCATGAACGCTGTCAAATAGATTCAGATAAGCAGTTTGCTAAACTGTCAAATAGATTCAGATAAGCAGTTTGGTAAAGAAGTGTGCTAATGTTCTTTGACCTCGTAATCTCTACTACCTGTTGGAAATGCACTCTACTCGAAAGAATATTTGTTCAGAACGGACGGTCAGTCTAATGGGACCGGTACAAACTGTTCTAAATTTCAGCAGACAGGGATATCTCAATATATGATGAAAATCGTTTCATGAATAAACTTCAGAAGTTACTAGCTTGGATGACTACAACGCTGTCAGTAGTTTAGATGTCCTCGGTTGTCAAATAAATCTGCTTTATGTTATCTTCCATCTGTAGTATCCCTTCAAGGAAACTGATCTTATTCTCTTTCATAATCGCATACTTTTCATTAGTTGATATTATGGAAAATGTTAACCAAGACATATGGTATCCATATAAATCATTGCATCTTTACCTATGCTTAAAATGGAATGTCCAAAGCTTTATACGGCACAAGATACTAGATCAACTGATATAAAAACGATTGATACATATGCGATGACGTCGCTGCATCATAGCTGAATCGAATGATTAGTGAAAAAACAAGATGGTTGCATTTGACATGTAACAAATCAGCTCGATTTAAACAGAAATCACCAAAAACTAGTTGACTATTGAAAAACAAATCTATTAGTTTGTTCCAAAAAGATCTGTAACGAATTACGCAGTCATTTCGGATGTTAAATCTGACCAAAGTAATGATGCCATCAATTAATCCTCCATAACTCAACAACAGATGCCTTATTTTAACCTAATCGTCAAGGAAGTTTTCACATAATCTAAATCCTGATTTCCAGCATTCTTTCAGTGGAACACTAGCCATCAATGCATATTCCGCTTATTTCCTTTTTCACTAACACGTTCCCCGCAGTTTAAAAAAGCCTTGAAACATTAATAAGAACGTATTGTAACGTCTTGCGAAAACCACTTCCTTAGCAGATTTTGTGCCTGAGCGCCAATATTTAATTCAAACAAATTCAGCTTTAGCGCCGTCGCGTTGCTGTACCAGCTAGTGACGCAATCAGTATTGCACTATGATATATTTTGTGACTATACCTTATTCTGCCTCCGAGTTCTTTTGACTAAATTGTTTATTTTCAACAGCCGCAGGTTACCTCAAAGCTAGCCATTGTCCAATCTTAATCCCAAATTTGACGGCTGATAACATTTTATGGGAATCAATTTTTTGATTGGAAGCAGTCCCACCCTTCTATGTGCTTATGGTAAAATAACACACGATTATAAACGAAAGAAAAATGGGTGTCACTACATCACCTCCGACCCGAAAAATTTGGTCCTGAGGTGAGGATTGAACCCACAACTTTTGGCTAACTAGGACAATGCTCAATCAATTGAGCCACCCAGGCACAATCGAACCAAGCCTAAGTTTGAGTTCGTTCCCAAATTGTAGTTACACGTTTTTGAATAAATGAATGATTAATTAATTGCGCAAAGTAACTCTGTGCACAACAGGAACTTAACTAGGAACAGGCACATACTTTAACGGTAGTTCGAATTTCACTGACCCTTGTGGAAGCAAATTTAGGTTCCCCTTGTGGGAGCGATTTTTCTTAGGAGTACTTTTGAAAGCGATTTTTAAGCAATTTTTGCCATGTTTTAACAAAAAACAGCGAATTTTTTGCCAAAACACGTTTTTTGGACGTTGTTTAGCAAACAATAGTGATTTTAAGTATGCCGAGCTTGCCTAGTAATTTGGCTGAGCTTACGGAAACTTTACACACCTCTGAAGAAACGTCAAAACAACCAGTTGAATGGTTTTTTCTGAAAACAAACTTTTGCTCACAAGTACATTTTGTATCCAAGGTTTCCCAGCCAGTATCAACTTTTAATTTTTTGTGAACTCATTGAAACAACGCTTAAATTTCGAAAGAAATCAATTTCCAACACAGGCAGTGCTGGACAATCTAATTTCTAATCTGTTTCCAGTCCAATTTTTGTTCAATGTGGGTCATTCACTGAATCCGACTAAGGTTAAGAATTTCAAAAAACAAATTTTCAAACACTGTTAAGCTTACGTATCTGTGGAACTATACCCTCTCCTTGTCTTGCTTCGAAACTTTTTCAAACTGATCAATTTGCATGAACTTGGAAATGGTTTAGTTTTATTCATATAAAATGACTGCTGTATTGATAGTTAGCTTTGCGCCTCTAACCTTAACCGGACAGACACAAATTACGCTACATCATATTCTAGTGCGTTCTCAAAATTTAGTACACTTTTGCAGCGTTGGATCATACTAAATTTTGCACCTGGAAACTTTTAAAAGTGACCGTTGGAATACACTTGATTACTTCTATTTATTTTGCCTAATTGATATAGAGATTTGTTCTTAGATCCTAAAAGGCAGCTATGTTATTGCAGCCAATGAAGTAGCTCTTCAAATTTAATAGATTTTAAATTACTTGACTGCGTAAAGGTCAACGTAAACTCGTTATTAGCGCAATTTTGTTACTGAAGTACGTCCATTTTGTTTTAAGGGATTTTGCTCAGTTTTTTAGCTTAGCACTCGATTAATACTTAGGAGTATCAGAATAAACATCGCCAAATGACTATTTCAGATATATTTCTCTTGAGCTGTTGACTTACACGCTCTCTTCTAGTCTGCGGCAGTCAAAATTATAATATGATTTTTAAGAAGGTTGTTAAAGTATTCTGTACTCCTATTGGACGAGTTGTTATTGAATTTGAAATTCTTATGAGAGTACTTTTCTAGCATTCTTTAAAATGTGAGATTTTTAGATTCCTTGGTAGTTTTCTTTTCTGAACTCTGCTCTGCCAATGGCTAGAAGGGGGCACCACGTCCGTTTTATCTGTTTTTTATTTACTAAATAGGTTAACATAGCGATTGGGACTTGGGGGGTCTTTCCGTAAGTGTTTAAACGTGGCCATAAAAGCTAGCGATTAAAATTACAATTCCCGAATATAGATCACTTTTAAAGAAAAATACACTGATTGAAACCTCCTGAAACCTCCATGAGATTATTACTTGTTTACTATTATATACTATATTTATTAGACCTCATTTTCGACCATTTTTGAACGTTCATTTGCGATTTTCCTTTACCCTTCATTGCTAACGTAGGGGGGCGGAACCTTGACCGCGCTGATGGGGGCCCTGCCCCCTCTTGTTAACCTATGATTTTGTACATAGCTGTTCTGTAAATGGTAAACCTGTATTCTGTACATAGTTGTTCTGTAAATTGTAAAAGTATGATTTAATATGTTACTGTCCTGTAAATTGTTAACTGTTTTTTTGGGATTTGTTAGGATTCTGATGATGAAAGTCGTTTAATGACAACAAAATCCGAGCGCCCTGTCGCAATTACTAATGAAAGGTCTTTAGTGCGGAGTGAGAGGGAACCAACTGACACTGTTTCTTTTGGCTAACTCTTGTTCCAAACTAAGGCTTTGAATTGGTGGTGGGCGCAGGGCTGACTTTAATTTCCTCTGGCTTTTGTATTTTTGTGTTTTTTTTGTTTCATATATCCTATGCTAGACAACTCAGTTTTCTGTTCTAAAAAGAATTTGTTTACATATCTAAAAATCTAACCTCAGTCACATCTTTTGACAGTTCAACAGTATCCTAACAATCCTTTGTGATTTGGCATTGTGTCCCTCCAGAGATAAAATTTTGAAAACTTTGAGATTAAGCGGGATTTGGTGAAGGGGATATTTCCAAGCAAACTGGGATTGATCATTGCGATCTTTTCGATTTTGTGAGGCCAATTGTCTCGGTTGGGAAGAGGGGACCAAGAAGAACGGAATAACTTTGTCTATGGCTTGGATGGAAAGTTGTATATAAAGGCTCCTTGCGCCGAACAGTACAAATCCGAAATTTGTTTTTCGATTCACCATCGTTAGCTGAGGATAAGCTTTACAAAGCTTATTCTGAGCTGTCGACGCGGTGATTCGAAAAAACCAGATTTCGGATTTTTGCTGTTCGACTCTTGAAGCCCATATACACATCGTTTCATCCGAGCCATACACAATTTGTTTTCGCTGCTGTTGGCTCCCTCTTCCCGACTAGAACAATTGAATTTCGCGGAATCGAAATTTTTGCTATGTTCAAACCTAGGTTGCTTGAAAATATATATGCCCACTACCAAATCTTCGTTCAATCCCAGCAGTTTTCTTAATTTTACCGCTAGGAGGACATAGTGCACATAATTTGTGTTTCTAATAAACGTAGCTAAAAAAAGGGGCATTCATTTATTTAGATTGATTCGTTTCTAGGAAAGATTAAGGTGTTCGCAAGCTTTGAATGAGAATGCTCCTCTGTTTAAAATTGGATCACAAGATGGGCAAAATTGGGGCGGGGGCGCCCCCCCACAAACAGGGAATACTGTTTGCGACCCCCCCCTCCCCCAATGGGGAGGTTATGCTTATCGGTCAACTCCCCGTCACTGGGGAACTTTCGCGTATTGTAGTCGGAGCACCGTTACGCAATGCCAAAATGGGGAGCTCTCTATTGGCTTACTCTTTTTTATAACAGGGAAATTAATTGTGGACTCTTGATATTATTGACAAATTTAGCGCCTTCTAAAACTTTCTTAAAAAGTGGTAACAATTTCAGAATTGCAAACGTTTTCTTGCTTCACATTAAAAATTTGGACAAATCGAGAATTTTCGCTACGTATTTCTGAAACACACTCCCTTAAAATTTAGGAGATGCGTTTTGAAGTGAACAAAGTTTAGGCAAATTTCCAGAATCGATCTCAGTGTTAACGCATGGTGTATTGGTGTGCCTTGGAAACTTTGGAAACAGTCATTTAATTTGCAGGCCTCTATAAAGGCCTCTATATATAATGCAGGTCTATAATAGGAAGAGTGGGACACTCAGCGCTTGCAATGTATTCGCTTGCAATATGCTCTAAACATTAAGACCGAAACATGCTATACTGACAGTTTTCTCAAAACGGGCGTTTGCGACAAATAAAATACTGTAGCTTCAGCTTGGGCTAGGAAAGTAGCGCAGAATAATGTTTATATCACGACTTTGCGGAGAACTAAATCTTTTACGGTATAAAGTTTAGTTCGGTTTATTACAAATCCGGCAATAAAACTTTCCTTGCATTCAAACTCAAGGAATTTTATTATTTCTTCAAAGTACCTTGTGTTGTTGCCGAAAAGTGTTTGAAAGAAACTGCATAAATTTTAGATATACAGTTAAAAAGATCTAGTACTCCGCAACAGTGATAAAAAATCACTGCTGTACGACTTTCCCAGCTCAAGTTACAGTATTTAATTTGTCGAAAACTTTTGTTTTTGAAAAATGCCAAGGGTAGCATCAAGAGTGCATAATTGCACTATATATAAGAAGAAGAGTAAGCCACTAGAGGGCTCCTCTTCTTGGCATTGCGTAACGGTGCTCCGACCACAATACGCGAATGTTCCCCCGTTTGGTGGGGGGGGGGGGTAGAGCAGAGGATTACGGTAGTTTTTGTTCTATTTGAAAATGGGTCCCCGTTTGGTGGGGGGGGTATGCAAAAGGGGTCCCCGTTTGGTGGGGGGTATGCAGATTGCAGAAGGGGTCCCCGTTTGGTGGGGGGGTATACAAAAGAGGTCCCTGTTTGGGGGGGGGGGTCGCCAACAGCCAATCAGATTCAGCCAATTTCAGCCTGACTTGGCGACCCCCCCCCAAACGGGGACCCCCTTCTGCCCACCCCCCCACCAAACGGGGACCCCTTTTGCGTACCCCCCACCAAACGGGNACCCCTTTTGCATACCCCCCCCACCAAACGGGGACCCCAGTTTCATACCCCCCCCCCCAACGGGGAGGGGATATGCTGGTCGACCCCCCCCCCCCCCCCCACCAAACGGGGGAACATTCGCGTATTGTGGGCGGAGCACTGTTACGCAATGCTAAGAAGAGGAGCCCAGCCCTCTAGTGGCTTACTCTTCTTCTAATATATAGTGCAACTATGCACTCTTGGTAGCATGTTTACACTCTGAGATGCCACCCTGGAGAATTCAGCCTTAATGTTTCTAGCACAATGCAAACTTCAAACCAAGAGTGCATAAATGCATTGCACTATATATAAGAGAAAGAGTAAGCCACTGGAGGGCTTTTCTTCTTGTTTCTTCTTCTTTCTCTCGGTGTTCCGATCACAACACGCGAATGTTCCCCCGTTTGGGAGCGAAGGGCAGTCGCAAAAGGGCCCCGTTTGCTGGAGTGGATGCCAACTGCCAATCAGACTGCAGAGACCGCTCCCCGTTTTGTGGAGGGGGGAGTAGAGCTGAGTATTACGGCAGTTCCGGTACATGTCGAAAATGAGTTCCCGTTGGTGAGGAGGGGTAAGCAGAAGGGGGTTTCCGTTTGGGGGGAGGGGAGGTCGTCAAGACAGGCTAAGATTGGGTCAATGTGATTTACAATTGGCGACCCCCCTCCCACCAAACGGGGGAACATTCGCGTATTGCGGTCGGAGTTGATTAAGTCACCAGCCCAGGTTAAATTTATATATTAGGATAGACAATATAATCCGGGATTAGTCATTGACTAGTAACATTGGCCGCTTTGTCAGATGTATGTTAGGAGGCCCATTAGTAATTTGGTCGTGGAATCGATCTTTGGAGTCGCAAAGTTTGCCAGCCTATGCGGCGATTGGGAAAGACTTAAACGGTTCTTTACAAAAAATTGAATCTTCGCCTCAGTATTCAGCAAAATACAGAGATTGTAGTCGAAAGAGTACGAAACAGCGCTTTCTGCTTTGTAAAGCTCGCTTCCAAATATTTAAGTATATATAATTGAGCAAAATTAAAGCTCTAAACATCATCAAAAACTCCTGATTTTAATCCTTCACACCATAGCGAAAGCTCCAAACAAAAATTTGGTGAGTTCGAAGTCTGCGGCATTCTACACTAGCTTTCGTCTTCGTTTCTACTAAGTTTAGATCATGTCATGCTATAGCAAATGGGTTAGATGAGCTGGGACCTCGATTGGCTAGTGAAAAGTAGAACTAGCATTCAGGCAAGTCGTGAAGATAGTCAATATCAATTAAATAAAATTTAGGGTGCTTCCTAAACTGCGGCCTCATGTTTCAAATTACACTAGAATTAGATTTGTGGGTCGCATGAAGCCTAAACTGCAGCCCAGAGTTGGCGCCGGGTCCGGGTACCCGCGGGTACCCGCGGGCCGGGCCGGGTCCGGGTCCAACTTTAAGACCCGCGGGTCCGGGTACCCGCGGGTCCGAATCCGGGTCCGGGTCCAAAATACTGAAGAAAACTGGATTTTGGTTCATTTAGGGATGTTAAAGTTAAAACCATACATTAACAAGGGTACCCTACCTGTTTTATTCCAAATTTTACCTGCCCTTGTACCTTATCTCAAATTTGGGGGGTGGCTCCCAGCAAAAAATTTACTAAAAAAAGTGCAATTTTTGCAAATTTTGAGCAAATTTATTTTTTGGAAATTGTTTCAAAAATTTAAAAAAATTGGCTATTTTTAGCTAAAATTTTTATTAATTTTCACGTTTTCCTGCCTTTCCTGGCACTGTTCCTTGGCCCTTGGCCCTGATTTTGCCAGCCCTTGTGCCGAACCTCCAATTTTTGAGAGGTCCCGTATCCCCCATACCAACCTTCCATGTTAAAGCGTGGTTAAAACATAATTTTTCTTTTCTTTTCGAAAAAAAAGTTGGTAGAACCTGTTAGGCATTGAATGTTTAGTAGTTGCCTAGCTGAGGTCTGTCTAATCTATGTTGCTTGCTCTGTTGGGCTAGAAACAACGTAGCTAGAATTGGAAGTGAAATAAGATAACTCGAATAAATAACTTATAGTATAAAATTTTGCAATGCACGCAAAAGTTAATCTTGTTTTCAAATACAAGCCACCAAAAATTCGTTCACCTTCTCTCCTCCGGAGCAATCGTAATCCGAAGGACAGCCTCACACTGACTCTGGACTTATGCAAGTCAAAAACTGTTACCACTATCCAAACGAGACCTAAGTTTGTTAGCCCTAGCAGTGAAATCATATTAAAATTGTTGTACAATAAATTTACCTAAAGCTTGTCACAGGTTTTATTCACACATTGCAGCAGTAAAGTTGTAGTGAAATTTAAGAATGCAGTAAAATTTAAGAATGTAGTGATGGTTTGAAATGCAAACTGGTTCTATTTTAGATCCGGGTACCCGGATCCGGGTCTGGATGGGTCTGGGTCCGGCCTAACGGGTCCGGGTCCGGGCCGGGTCCGAAATTTTGGACCCGGAGCCAACTCTGCTGCGGCCCGAGGCCGCAAACTTCCTAAAATAAGGTCCGAACTCTCATTGGACCGCAAAGCCCCTAAAATGCGGCCAGAACTCTCTTTGGTTCGCAAAGTGCGGGAATTGCGGGCCGAAATGTTTTGGGCCACAAACAAACTGCCTAAAATGCGTACCGAACTGTTTTCTCGGCTAACCGGATACTGAGATAATAGCCCAAGAAATTTCAAATTTCAAAGTCCAGATCCAGAACCGGAATTTTGATTGCTTTGACACCGGCAATTGAAATTATCTTTTGTACCTGTTCTTCTCGCATTCTAAACCTAAACTTAAACTAAGGTAAACTGGGCATAACATTTGCAACAGTCGAGATTCCTGTTAAGAGGTTAGCAGAATTTCTTTGGTATGACAAAAACAACTATATCGTGTCAGAACTCAGAAGAACACAACCATAAGAAAGAAAGAGATCCTTCATTCAAGTATCTATCCAATTATCCAAAGCAGTTTTAAAATAGGGTCGCATCCGATTACGGTAGCCGGATCTCCACGTTACGAAAATTGTACAGCAAGGTGGATTGGTCGTATGTCCGGCTTCGACGAAAACTACAAGATTCATGCTCGTATCCGGTTCGAAAAGGTACGGGAAAAATTATTCCAGTTTGGTGCACTCAAATCTTCGTTTTTAGAACAATGAATGCTGGAGAGGCTAATTTCAATTACCGGTGTCAAAGCAATCAAAACTCCGGTTCTGGACTTTGAAAGTTGAGATTTCATGGGCTAATATCGCAGTATTCGGCTGGCCCAGAGATAGCTCGGGCCGCATTTTATGCGCTTTGCGGCCCAAAAATGTTTCGGCCGCATTTTAGACAGTTTGCGACCTAGGATGATGGGTCGCAGTTTAGGAAGTTTGCGGCCCAAAAACCAATTCTAGTGTAATGTGAAAATCTAACATGGAACTGCATTTAGGCATTTCGGGCCGGGCCGCAGTTTAGGAGGCACAAGAATCCAGCTTAAAATTGGTATGAACAGAAGCAGTTGTACCCGGGCCCGACTCGGGCAAACAAATCTATGGCCTGTCTGCGTCTGTAATTCCTGTTACTGAACAAAACAAATTACACTGTAGTGTGTTCTTGAGGACCGGAAGAAAGGTCTGGGGTAAAAGAGCAAAAAGCAAAATGCGTCCAACTGAAAGCCAAAAACGTAAACCTGTTTTCTATTTTCTGCTTGCATCCTTAAAATATTCTGGAAAACTAATGTATAAACACTAAACAGTTGTGTAATGTTCGGCTGATACCACAACGGAGCGGATAACTAGATTTTTGTACTTGAAGACCTTTATGGGGAAGGGGCATGCTTTAACGTGGATCTGGAAATCTCGTTTCTCGAACTTTGGGCTCGGACCCGGGCCTTGACTCAAGCCCGGGCCTATCCTAGGCCTTCGGCCTTGACTGGGACCACGGCCCAGTCCCGTAAATTTCTAAACGGCACAACTCTTCTAAGGTGATTGTTGACCTGCGCCTAACCGTGACGCACTGCAAATCGTGACGTTTACACGATGTTTAGATACAACAACCTATATAATACAAATATCTATTTCCTAGAACTGTGCTAAATAAAACCCGCTACTTCCCTACCTATACATTACGGAGGGGTGAAAACCGCAGCCAAAGCACTCGGGTTTATTTATTAACAGTCATTAATATCTATACAGATATATATGAAGATAGTCACCCATCGCACCAGATTATATTAATTATATATAGCTATATAATATGCAAATATAACGCAAAGAATTCGCTTCAATATTTGGTGAGCATTTTATGCTTACAAACATATTTTGTATAAAAATTGCGAAATAGTGACTACTGATTGCTTCGCGAAAATAAATCGATTTCGGTTTCAACACTACGAAAACCCAAGACAACGCAAAGATATGCACAAAATTGAACGAAATTGAACAAGCTCGCCAGAAACACAAACACAAAAATCCAGTTAAAATCAACTGCCAAAATCATGTCAAGACACGGTCTTACACGCGTCATTTTCACAAATACAAAACAAAATCTAAAGTAGGACCAACAACTGTGCATAATACATAAGAGTGTGACAGCTGGCAGGATCTGTTATCTGCGGGTACATGGCATGTCTTTTTCGCTAACGGCTGATTCCTCTCCACAAATGCTCATATGTTCACTTCAAATAAATTCGCCCACTATCCTAAGTTCTAAAGCTCGAAGCAGACACAAACTTAGACGCACGCATGCGTAGCGATTTCGCGCTTTAACACGTAAAGATACGGCAATTGATCGTACAGAAACGGTGCACTGGGTACGTACAGATTTGTGGGGGAATTGTGCCTGCAGCTGATAATAGAACCTGTCAGCGGTCACACTCTTTCATATTATGTATATACTCGTGATGGTACAAACAGCAGAGAACGTTTACAATTTTGAAAAAAATACGAATTCGGCGGAACAATAAACCTACGCTGTAGCATTTGCAAGATGATATTTTTACCTAAAAGAAAAGCAAGGCTTACTCAAGGCATGTGCAGTGATTTGCCAAAGCCAAAAAACTTAACAAATTAACCGACTATGTAGCTAAATGGGCAACAATTTATCCCAATGTACCATTATCAATATAAACAGTATATAATTAGTTAAGCAAAACAGAAAACGGAGCAAAATATGACTGCATAGCTTTAAGTCAAGCAGTTCAAGAGACTTCAGAACACAAAATAAGCACGTAATGCTAGCATCATACAAAACTTATTTTTAGCAGAATGTAACCAAAACTACATCAACGACAAAGATTGGAATAGGTTTAGAAAAAAGGACACATATGGCTATAAACAACTTGAGAAGCTACTCATAGGGGTGGGGGTGCTTGTTCCTGGAAAAAATTTAACTTCAGAAATGAAAAACTTTCGTAATCTCCGCAACACTTACCCTTTAACTCGAGTTCACTTTATATTCCGGTCTTTTTTAAAAGTTGACTTAAGAACGGCTGATTTTCTCACAAAACAAGGAGTAACTCCACTAAAATTCTATTTGTATATAAATCTAATTGTAGAAAACTATTCTTTGACTGATACGCATACAAAGAAGATGCATTAAGTATTACATAATAGACAAACAATGATGTCACTGCAGAAAGATATTGTAAAAAACGACAAGTCACGCAACAGATTTACCGTCACCGAATTAAATAAAATGACCAAAATGTACACCAACAAACTGCAAATAATATCCGTCGTATTATATACCATTCAATCCGACAAAATTATGTACAAAAGTTTACGGATGCTTACAATAACTGATGGCATAAAAATCAGGAGGAACGCAACAGTGAAGATACGGTAGAAAGAGAAATGGGTAAATTTAGCGGATTTTAATTAAATAGTTAATTTTAACTCAATCCTAGCTGAAGCTTTATTTGTAAGGTTCCAAACAATCAAATGCGGTCTATAACCTACATATTGTGTCCAAAACATATCAAAGAACTCGTACTAGACAAAGGTTCAACTCGGCAATTAAACACAAGTGCTTTTCTGAGTACGAATACGCATAATTGTGAATAGTAAAACAACAAGGTAATAATAAAAAAACTTGCATAAAAGTAACAGCCACACACAACATCGACCTAAAAAATCATAAATTCCCCGGGGCCAACAACCACAAACTGCCACAATAAAAATGTTCACTGATGTAAAGGCACTGTGATATTACATAAATACAATACACAAACGATAAACTTTCGTCACTGTTAATAGATGACATTAACAGAAAAACCCAAACTTTAACAAAGAAGGAACATGCTTTACGTCAGCTATGAAAGTTTTTGCACTTTTAGCGACAATCCAAAGTGGATAAGAACTTAGAATTAATCATTATTTTACTTGTGGATGGAATCAAAAATTTTAGCTTAGCCACCGTCCCCAAACTGGTAATATAAAACCATAAAACTGGTAAAAGTTTCCCACCAAAAAATCCCCCCAACAGTTTACGAAAGTTCAGCACCACAAATTACGTACGTACACCCACGCAAGTTAAACAAACTGCACGTAGACACTTAAACAAGCGGGTAAATGCGTAAAAAATTAAATGCAATTAACCCCGAAAACACAAAAATGGTATACAATTAAAACTACTGGAACAGGAACGTTTTCACAGTTGGAGGTTGGGTGTAGTACACTCTGATCGAAGACCCAGACCCAGACCTAGAAAAAATCTCCATTCAGTATCCAGAATCCACAATCTGTGAGATTAAATCCTCCAGACAACCGCGACAGACCAGGTCCAGAGTTAGGGCTTCGGCCTCCGTGGCCAGCCGCAGTTCAGCCTCCAGGGATCCGGGCAGATCTATTCTGGTACTGGCGGCTTCCGCAAAATCTTCCCCGTCCTCCGAAATCAGGGACTGACTCATGATGGCTGGCCCGGACATTCCGGTGGTGCCGATGCCGATCGGTAGGGGCTGAGAGCCCACCGTTAGAGGGGTGGTGCCCCCTGCGCCCCCAAAGCGCTCCCCGTTCAGCACCCCCCTTTCGCTACTACTGCCGCCATAGATCAACTCCAGCTCGTCCTCACTTCTGGTACCATCTGAAAAATATACAGAAAAAATAATAAAAACCGCCAAAATAATACAGGAAAAAAGATAAAAAAGAAAGATTAACTCTTAAAAGAGGAAAACACAAGCTTTTTTGGGGAAGGGGCTCCTTGACCTCCTCAAAAGGTCGAGGGACAAGAAATTGTTTGGGAGGGGGCTTAAAATACTAAAATAACGCTAAGTATTTTAGCATAGACTGTAAAAGTTGGCATTTATCGCAAATAATGGGCAACTTTAGTGGTCTCTCTCTAAAAAGTTAGCGACACCGGAAAATGTTTGAAATTTAGCCTTCTGAGCAAATTTTCAAGACAAAATTTGGTATCAAAAGGGACACCCTCTGTTTGGGGGGGGAGACTTTGGAGGTGGAAACTAATTTGTTGGAGGAAGTAAATTCATTTATGGGAGGCCCCCATTCCTCACTAGAGTAAGGAAAGTCCGACATTTAATTCGGTCAATTTTTTCTGGCACACAAACCATCCTGGCCCCTCACTTACCTAGGCAAGCTTCAGCCGCCAGTAAATTCTGATCTAGCGCGGCAATCATTTCTCGCTCTATGGCATCCATACTGTCACTGGCCGTACAGGGAGCCGGCACAACCAAATTATCATCATCATCATCGTCATCATCGTTTGCAGCTTTGGTCTCACAAACTTGCTCTATTCCCTCATATTTTGAGGACGTTTCAGTTCTCACAGTTTCTGTTTCCTCAAGTAGAGTCTTGGTTGCTGGGTCTGTCGAATCGTCAAAAGGGGCAGATTTGGTCAAATTTGCAGGTGGTTGAGGGCCCTCATCTTTTAGTGAGGGCAGTTGAGGTTCGCCGACAACCTCACCAAGCGTAAAAGAATCGGCTAGGCCGGCAAAGCTGGAAGACAGACTGCCGCTTTCATTGCGTCCATTTTCTGCAACAATAAAACCACCCCATCAAAAAACTGAGAAAATGAGGAATGCGGAAAGGCAATTGTTGTAAAAAATCGAAGAAAACACTTTCTCAAGGACCAGAATTAATTCTTCATTCTACCAGATACTTACATATCGATTTCTCAAAAACTACTCGACAGATTCTGGAGATTTTTGGCAGAATGCAAACTCGTACTATTGCGGAGGGACGTGTTTCTTGGTTTTGGCTAAAATGTTCCCAGTTTCGAGAAAATTTAGTGCAGTTTAAAAATTTTGTGTCTCCGTGCATGCTGCGAATTTTCTCAACCATTAAGTGACACTGAGCGAAACTCAAAAAACGTCCCTCGGCCCATATGATAGCGCATAAAGAAATTTTGTCTGGTTCCGCAGTTTTGAAAAATCGATGTTCAAAAATTTTTGCTCTATTTAGCCATTATGTCAGAAAATGTTTGCTATTTTTTGCTAATCTTGCTAGTATCGTAAACTCATGTGAATATCCTGATTATAAGCTTTAAAACGATGTATAAAGCTCTTTCCAATTCTCAAAATTGCGAAAGTTATAGCGTTTTAAAAAATCACCACAAAAACACTGCACAAAAGGATACCACCTCCTTAACTACGCCGTCCAGAAAAATCGCACACCGTCAACAAAGAGCTACAAAAACTTTATAAATACGATGGCATAGCAGCAGCGACAGACTGACTGAACTAATTTAATATCTTGTCTGTTGGGGGAAGGTATATAACTAAATCGTCTGCGAAAAGCCTGCTAACGACTGCCAATCCATACAATGACAACAACGGATGAAACGAAATAAAATGAAACTCAAGAACCACCGAAAACTCCGAAAATTCCCAAATTCCGAAACGGAAACTCCTACCAAGCTCCGGAGTGTAGTCATCCTCCTCATATTCATCCACATCTTCCCATTCTCCTTCTTCTTCGTCCTCAGGAGCATCAACATGAGCATCGTCAAGACCCAGATCCAAACTCCCACGTTCCTCCTTGATAATCTAGAAAATATGGAGAGGGCAACAAAATTGACTAAAGTAACTCTACTCTAACCAGAGATGTCAATTCCATAGAAAACTAATGAACAAACGCCTGCCCTGCAGTCACTAAGGAGAAAGGCCTTAGACCGAAATAGGAGACAGCCAATGGACTCCGGTTTCGAACTAAGGCCTTGCATGCTTTGAGGATCCGCCTGCCAGCCAGCGTTTGCCTCATTTTCTCGACAGAGATCTCGTTTCCGTTAGAGATGTAGCTCCTAGAAAAACCGAATTTTCTGGCGTCCTACCTTACCCCTCCTGCACCCCCCCCCTCCTTCTGCTATGCTATGGGAGGGGGTGTGGGGACCCCCCCCCAAATAAACTATTTACGCACTACATCCGCTTATTTTTGACGATTGCTATTAAAATAGAGCAATTTTTAGCATGTTTTCAGAAACTCCTTCGCCCCCCCCCAAAATGACTCGCCCCGAGGACCATCCCTCGAGTACGAAAACGTAATATGGGTGATGGTTGGTGAGGTTGCAAAATCAATAGAAGAACTAATCTTAAAAATGCTTACTACGGGTTTAAAGCTAGGTTCAAAAATCGCGCTCTTACAGAACTGGGTTTACTTTACTGGGGGGGGGCGGGGAGGCGCCCCCCACTTTTCGGGTTCCTCCCCCACTCGACCTCTTCCCCCCACTCCGCCTCACCCCCACTTTTTTGAGCTTCCCCCCACTCACAATAAGGTGACCAGAAATTGCCAATTTTTTAGGATTTTTGGTCAAAAATTTCAAAAATTTTCCGGCTTCACCGGAATTTTTTGGTCGAAAATCGTATATTTTGATGCCAAAACGTCATTTTTGAGCAGTTTAAGCTTAGTTATAGCAGTATTTGTAGAAAACAGGCTTTTTATACGGTATTTTTGGCATTTTTAGCCCATTTTATCCCCCCCCCCCACTTTTCGACCTCCCCCCACTAGTGGGGGGGGGCTCCCCCCACTTTTTTCGCCTAAAGTAAACCCAGCAGAATATACCTCGCTTTTTCCTACGGGGAGTGGGGGCGGGTGGAGGCCCACCACCAGACGTGGGTCGCCCCCCAGAATCGTCCCCCTCCAGGGTTAGGGACTGCCGGCCCCAGACTTCAAAAGTCAACAGAAAAATAGGGTTTTGAGAGTGTTTCAGCAAGTTTTTAAACAAATTTCGCCGTCCCCCATAAATCTGTGCCCCCCCCCCCCTCCAGACCTGGGGGGGGAACCCCCGAGACTTACCCCTCCAGAAATTTTTGCCAAGGAAAAAGACAGTATACGTACATGCTGGCCAGAAAAACAATTCTCAAAAACCGCAACAAACCAACAAACCTTGGTAAGCACGGCCGTCGTATTATTCCAGAAACAGGAAACCGTTTCCTGCTGCTGTAGGGACTCCGAATCTGAGAGGGATTGATCCGCCCCACCCAGGCCCGAATCACGTCTGCCCCCTTGAACGACGGCGGTTGACGGCACCTCCTCAGGGTCAATCCGGGGGGTCGGAGACCCCCGATCGGGGGGTACCGGGGGGCTGTGACGAGCCGAAATTCGCACCGTATCCAGGGGGATGGTTCTGGGAGGGGCACTAAAGCCACCCTTTGCTGGGGCGGAGTGGTCTGCAGTTAGGGGAGGAAAGGGGGGTGAGGTGGGGACAGGGCTGCGTTGGGACGAGGAACCGTGACTCGAATCCGAAGAACGACGGCGATTATTGCCGCCACCCCTTGGGGGTCCTCTGGGACCTCGAGGACCCCCTCCCTTACCACCACGATTACCCCCAGCCCCCCGAGATCCCTGATTATTTCGCCAAGACGATCTATCGGATTGGTACTGATCACGATTTGATCGGGGAAAGTCAGTGGCCCCAAACTCGCGCTCGGGTGGGGACCGCTGGAGATTATGAATGCCAGTGCTACGTCGGGGAGATTCTTCTGGAAAAACAACAACACAACAAATGATAAAACTAAACATTTTCTTCCAAAAATACAACGGCGATACTAAGGCAGACGCACACCTGAGCGTAACTTTCGCAAAACTTAACCGATTTAGTTCAAATTTGGTATGGATGCATTTGAACACATTTCTGATCGATCTGCAGCAAAATTTTAAAATTTTATAAATTTTAAATTTTTAAGTTTTCCAAGGGGGGACCAAGGGGAACCAAAAAATTTTTGTCACCGATTTCGCTGAAAAGTTGCATATAGGGGGGTTATCTTGATCGCTGAACACGAATCTGAAAACCGTTTTTGGATCCAGCTTTTCGTTAGCTAAATATAAGCTTACACATTAAGCTTACAACTTTAGCTTATTTCTAGCTAACGAAAAGCTGGATCCAAAAACGGTTTCCAGATTCGTGTTCAGCGACCAAGATAACCCCTATATGCAACTTTTCAGCGAAATCGGAGACAAAAAATTTTTTGGTTCCCCTTGGTCTCCCCTTGGAAAACTTAAAAATTTAAAATTTTTAAAATTTTGAAATTTTGCTGCAGATCTATCAGAAATGTGTTCAAATGCATCCATACCATGAACTAAATCAGCTAAGTTTTGCGAAAGCTACGCTTAGGTGTGCGTCTGCCTTAGTATCGCCAAAACGGCGATACTAAAACAACAGTAATAGATAGGACAGATAAAATGCTTCCCCTTTTTTCCCAAAATGGGCGTTTGAACAGGAATGCTTGCCTCCTTTTCCCCCTCCCTCAGAGTCTAGTATTTGGATTTCATGAATTTTCTGTTAGCTCAAAATAAGCTTACATCCGACTATTAAAACTTTAGCTTATAGGTAACTAATGAAAAGCTTAATCGAAAAACAAAACTCGGATTCTTCGTGTTCCGCGAGTAGGACTTTTCAGCAAAATCGAAGACAAGTTCCCCTTGGTCCTCCCTTGCGAATTGAAAAAAATCAAATTTCGCAAAATCTAGAATTTTCCAATATTTGAACTCAGTATGGTTGAAAACATACCAATATCCAATTTTAGCTCATATGGTCAAATTTTAAAAAATTTGAGTGGAGGGGTAGCTGGAGTGTAGGGGACAAGAACACACACGCCCCCATTTGAAAAGAGAAGGATGGACTCAAAGTGCTGACAGAAACACAAGTCCACTCAGACAGCTAAATTACATCGTTACAAGAATAAACGGAGTATACACAGAAGATTGCGTACAACATACCTTCATTTTTCGGAGTTTCATCCCTGAAAATAACAAACCAACATTACATTACACAAAATGACAGCTATAAAACTCATTCTACAATAGTCTCTATCATAATTCGATCGAAGTTAAGAAGTATAGTTTTGTAGTACAATAGAGCCTCAAAACAATAGTGACAGACACTGTGTTCCGGACTTTTGGAATTTAGGAATTATTATCAACAGAACCTCATACAACAAAGGCAGTCACTTAGTATAACAGAAAACTTTGCGCACGTGGGGGATAGACGAAACTACCCAGTGCAAAGTAACAGACTCTTTTCTAGAATCAAGACTAAATGCCTGGCTTACTCTTCTGGGTCAAAATTTCTGGGGGAGGGGGCTAGAAAAAGCCCCCCTCCCAACCTCGATGCGGGGGCTGCCGAAAATGGGGGGGGGAATAGTTTTGAAATTTTTAGCTAATTTTTAAGTTTATTAGCGAAAAAAAATCGCTAAACATAACTATATACTTTTAGGTGTTTTTCAAAATTTTCAATTAGGCAATTTTTCGGCTTGTGGGGACAGGTCGAAATTTATGGGTTGGTGGGGGGCTAGAATGGGTGGACTTCTGAATGCGGGGGGCAGAAGTAAGTAGCAACAATCGGTTTAATTTCCTTCTGAGCATTCTAGAATGTTTCTTAGAGTCAACACAGTTGGGAGGGGGAGAGAATTTCACTCAAAATTAGCTAAACACAAACTCTTATTATTCTGTCATTTAGATGTAGCAAAATAAATCGTGATAACTAAAATCTCAGACAAACTATTAACAGTGTTGTACAAACACTAAAGAGTTTTCACAGCTTAGTTTGGAATCAAATCTAACTTAATAGGTGCCAAAAACTCACCTACTCAGCAACAGCTTAGTTGAAAAAGCAATGCGTTTAGAAGTTAAGCTATGCAAACTTAGGCACAATTGTCGTACTACGGCTAAACGCGCGATTTGAGCCGACCTCAAATAAGGGGCGGTATCGCTGTCTTTTTTGCGAAAATATCTGGGAAATTCGGCACTTTTTTGAAAATTCTTTGACAGAGCTCTACTCAAAGTTCCGCAAAAATTTTTGGCCTTGAGGTGAGTAGAAAATGTCGGTTATCTCAAATGATGTTATGTCACACGTGTTTCAGGTAATTTTTGAAACAATTTCAAAAAACTTTCGTGCCTGCGACGTGTAGGTATTTCTTTTGCTGGAGGCGGCTACCTCCAAGAGTCTTGGGCCAAGACCCCAGCGTTTTCAATTTCATTGTTTTTGGTCTTGGCGTTGTGCTGAACTATGATTGCTCTGTTCTTTCTATTTTTACTACTTTTGTTTAAATCTTTCTATCTGCTATTAATATTGTAAAATTTTGTACATGTTGCCAAACCATAAGTTTAAACAATTTTCGCCCTGTAGTAGTTAGCTTATAATTTAGGTTTGCGTCTCTACTTTTTAAAATTTATATTCTTGTCAAAAATACACACATGCTTCGACTTTCGAAAAATAGTTGTAACATGGTTAATACTATACGTTAAATGCAAAAATGCGTTTAACTACATGCAATTTATGTAGTTATCTTTGAAAAACAAAAAAATATGAATTTAGCAATTTTTGCAAAATTTCGCAAAACATTCTGGAGGGATGCAAAAAGCTCGCAAAAAGTTTCGACGAAAAAACACCACAGCCTATAGGATGCACAGTTTAGCTTTTGCTCAATGCCCATATTTTGTGACAGGTATATATGTTTAACGCATTACAAAGAACAACGCTTGTCATAAGCAAATGAGCTTTTATCAAGAGCACATAAAAGCATGACATCTAACAGGCTTTGTTATATACTAACTTGAAAAAAGCAAAAAATTCCCAACCTAACCTAAGTATGTGCAAGATGATGATACACAGGCAATTTTATTTACAGTGGTACTTGAACACTAAGATTACAGCAACCAAAACCAAGTAAAGCTAGCACATTGAATAACGAAAAAAGGACCGCATCACATAGTAATATAGGGAAAAGAGAGAAAAGAACAAAAAGAAAACGTGAACAATAAATAACACACAGCATAATCATGATGAAAGCAAAGGTGTGATTTCAGTGTGTTGGCTGACAGCCTAGGCTGGCATTTTTTAGTGGGGGGGGCCCACTTTTCGGTTCCCCCTCCACTTTTCGGCAAGCCCCCACTCACTTTTTTGGGGGCCGCCCAAAAGTGTCAAAAATTAGATTTTTGCGGTCAAATATTCAAACATTTTCTCAATTTTTAGCTAATTTATGGACTTATAAGCTCATTTTAAGCTTCAAAACAGCGTTTTTTGCGCTTAAAAATGCTAATTTTTCGCTAAAAGCTTTATAGGTCACACCAGTAAAAATTTTTCTTTTGTTAGCCAAAATTTTTTAAATTTTTGCCGAAACTTCTAAAGTCTGACCAAAAAATGTAGAAAGCGAAATTGTCTTCTTTATATCTCAAAAACGCTTCAAGATAGTTACCATAAAGTATATATTTTCTGAACCGGACTGATGAGATTTTTCTTTTCGTGAAAATTTTTTTAAATTTCCCGTGCGATTTCAAAGGGCGCCGCTTTTATATGTCTAGAAAGATTGGTACATGGTAATGCCGCGATTTTTTCAGGAAAATTTTCCCCTTGCCTGAAACTTCTATACACCAAATTTCAACTGTTTTGGTTGAAAATTGCGTGAGTTATTCAATTTTTTCGATTTCCAAAATCCTTTGATCTTCGCCGCTTTTTCGACTTTGAGTGGCTATTACTCGTGACTCGCTCAGTGGAACAATTTTTCGATTAGATTTTCAGGACCGCCTAGGCATCACCCTTGACCTGATATAAGTGGTATTTCAAAATCTGAAAGTCGATTTTTTCGAAAAATACCACTTTTTGACCCAAAATTTCGGTATAGCGATTCTAGCAAAAGTGAGTAAAAATAGCATAATCATAAAGTTCAATCTGAGGTGACTCCAACGATATAAAGCTTTCGTGACTACGACTTATATTACGTCCGCAATGATTTTTCAAACAATTTCCCTTATTTCAGGTGGTTTTTGCCAGTCTTTGATGCTGCCGCCATGATTTGCATGAGCAAGTGTCAACTAGCAAAAACCACCTGAAATAGGGGAAATTGTTTGAAAAATCATTGCGGACCATACGTGTGCTTGGGGGGGGCCCAGACCTGAGCTCACCCCCCGACAGGGGTCCCTCACCCCCCCAAAAATCCGGATTTTTCCGGTAAAAAACCGGAAAAATCCGGTTTTTTGGCGGCCTTCGGCCGCCCTTCACCCCCCCCCCCAGAACTTTCCCTCCTGCACATGTCTGTTGCGGACGTAATATAAGTCGTAGCCACGAAAACTTTATATCGTTGGAGTCACCTCAGACTGAACTTTATGATTATGCTCAGACATGTGCAGGAGGGGAAGGTCTGGGGCGGGGGTGAAGGGCGGCCGAAGGCCGCCGAAAAACCGGATTTTTCCGGTTTTTTACCGGAAAAATCCGGATTCTGGGGGGGGGTGAGGGACCGCTCTGGGGGGGGGTGGCCGCCGAAAAACCGGATTTTTCCGGTTTTTTACCGGAAAAATCGGGATTGGGGGGGGGGGGGGGCCCCGCGGGGGGGGGGTGAGCTCATTTCTGGGGGGGGGGGGAGCCCCCCCCCCCCCCCCCCCGCACCCGCATACTTATGATATTTTTACTTTTTTTCTCTTTAATCTTTATTGCGATATTGTGTGTTTATATGTGGTAGTTTTGTATTTTATAAAAAACTAAAATTTTCTATTATAATTTTTTCAAGTATATCTTGGTGGCGGTGGGGGGTGTGTAGTTGGTAAATTAAAATTTTTAATCTGTGCGGGTGTCCAGTGAACGAGTCAAGAGTAGTAGAAAGGGAAAAGCGGGAAGGATCTAAAAATTTAAAAAATTAGAAAAAATTAAATAACTTTTATCCCATTCAATTTTAAATGGGTAAAGGGTGTTTTGGGGGTTTTTGGGGTTTAGGGGAAAGTTTACGTTTTACTAATATTCTCTTGACTTTTCTATGTTTCTCTCTTTATGTAATAAAGGCGCTGTGGAAATTTGTAAGCACGTTAAAAATTATTTATTAACTTTATGGAAAAGTTTATTTTATTGGTGTGGTTTAGGTACTTTATTGTTATTGTTTTTGATCTTTTTTGTTTTTATTTTATTTTTTTAATTTTTTTTTTTGCTGTTTTTGTTCGTTTGATAGTGTTAAGATTTAATAATTTAGAGACTTATAGTTTATAGGCATCTAGGAGTCTGTGGCCGTTGGGGGATTGGGTGTTAAATGCTATAGCCTAATGGCCTGTTTGAAGGTTGTGGTGTGACCGGCTATACCAAGTATGGTTGTTGAAATGTCGTGATGGTATAGCAGTCACGGTCAGAGTCGAGCTTTCGTTGCCCTAATGCCTAGATTTATGAGTCTAAGACAACTCTTACCGGTTTAATAGCAAGTAAGGCAAGACCAACCAAACAGTTCAAGAGCACACAAACAACTGACCAAAATTCCAAATTGCAGCAATATTTATAACAAATTTATGATTCATACAATGAGCAATTTCGTAATAACATTTGCAATCATATTTGCAATTGGTTAGAATTTTCAAGAATCTATTTCAATTGGTTACTTTATGTATGATCACAGCTTACGTAAGGGTCGGGAGGATAATTGTTAGTCAGCTTTCGGATTTTGCACCAAACTTTAAACTAGTCTTACGGTAGCTAAAGAGTCAGTGTTTACAACTTAGTCTTCTTACCTAAGTGAAATAGGCTTGACGTATACCTACGGTTTGTTCGACTGCTGTACTGATTTATAGCTAAGAATACTCATGGTCATAATGAAGATAGCTAGGTATTAATTAGGTATTTAGTAATTAGTAATTGTCCTTTTCTACTTTTCTACATAATTGTTCTGCGTAATTCAGCAACATTTTAAGCTACTTTTAACCTATCTTGGGAAGTGGACTTAACGTTTCGTTTCGAATAAAATTCTGTATTTAATGAAATTTAGTCCGTCACAATCGTCCCCCGCTTAAGACAAATGACCCCATTTGTAATCTACGAAATAGGAGAATATAAAGAAATTGAAACATGGAAATAGTCCTGGATCTATTACGATTTGGATCTATCTATTACGATTAAATTTGGATCTATTACGACCAAAAGGGCGGCCTACTCAGTCTACAGCTAAGACCGTCTTCGTTCTACCTAATAACTCTGCTGAGGTGAATTTTGATAACTTGAGAACATCTTAACATAAAGGTTTTTGTTGCTAGCATGCTTTGACTTAAGTTTTTGCCTTTTAAGACTTCTATCTGTGCTGGACATGTGAAGTGAAAATATTTCCATAAGCTTCAAAATTTTGTCTAGGCTCCCCCTGTTAAGTTTCTTTGTTAAAATAGGTTCCCCCTTTATCTAGAATTGAATAAGCCATAACTTTGAGATGAAATGTACCCCTCTGAATATTTTGCAGAATTTGCTGAAATGGTGCAAATGCTTTGACTGATTGTTAAGCTAAACTAAGTTTCGATGTTTTGACGTCTCTGCTGGTTGGATGTTTTTACTCCCCGTTAGTTGCAAGTTTTCAGCTCAAAATTGCTAGCTCAGTTTACTGCAATTCATTGTGTTTCGTTTCATCATCCTCCCTTTGATCCTTGGATTGCTCGTAATTGTCTATTCCTGAACAGTAAGTTTTGTTCTGCTCTAATATTAAACTTGTAATTAATTAATTGGCTCTTTCTTTTTCTAAACTTGAACAGTTTTACAACCGGTAGGTCGACTTGAAGTAACTAAGTTTGTGTACTGATTAATGAATAAGTTCGATAACATAATTACGGCAGATAAAGCAACAAGACCAGATAAATATAAATTAAAGATTAAATACGACAGTTACAGGCACATAGGAATACGGCATAAATACGAACGATATGATCAAACAATGATGTAAAAGGACCGTCATTTTCACTACATCAGGTCCAGAACCATGAGAGTTCACAAAGTTCATATACGATTACGTAAATGCATAATGATAAAGTTCACAAAATTAATTTACATTTAACAGTCTGCAATTTTTCAAGAGTACATTAAAATTCACATATTCACCACCACAACAAAGTTCTCAAGAATTTCTTACACACACAAAGTTCTCCCAGTTCACAGAAAGTTCTCAGACACTGAGACGGCGCTTGCGACTGAGGAACAGGCGCTTCCTCCCTTCAATGAGTTCCTGATCTTCCAGAACAGCCTTCAACAGCTTCAGACCAGCAGGCAAATGATCATACCATGGCTCCACTCCAACCGTTGCAGCAACCAGGATGGCCATTTCCTTGGTTTGCTCCTCCTCTTCGAATCCATCCCAGTTGGTCCAAAACAGCACCGTTAGAGCCAGGTTGCGCGGATGCTCAGCGAGGATTGAAGTCGTGAACACTTCCCCCGTTAGAGTGTACAGATCAAACGGGCCCACCTCAATTCTGTACTCATGGGTGATGCTATTAAAAATTTCAACCCACTCCTGGGGGGTGGTAGCCTTAGCTAACATCTTCAGGGTTTCCTTGGTAACACAAAATTTCTTGCCCAATAAACCGATGGGGTGGGAGTCGTCCTCGAGTAGGCAAGGTTTGTGTCCGTAAACAGCGTCCCCCTCTAGATTGTACTCCATGTCGTCCTGAAATTCGACAAACTCCTCTAAATCCTCTCGAGTAGCGAACCTGGCTCTTGCGAAGTGCTTGTACAGGGGTGCGATAGCGCTGCAGCGGGTGATGATGAAGATTTGTTGCGCTTGATTTGACAGTGTACTACTCATTTTTGCAGTCTAAACAAAAAACACTTTTTTTAATTTCTGTTTTTTTGTCGTCTAAATAAATTAGCTAATTAGTTTCGCATGTGTTTTTAAGTCACGGCATAGTGTTCTTAAATTTTAAACATTCCTTTCCCCCGCTGTGATATATACCGGCAAGTAAATTGTTACGAATACATCAGTGAGCTATATATAGGTACATCATCACGTAGCAAAAACAATTTAAGAGAGTCCACAGTCCACCAAAATTTAAACTGTTCAGTCTACATATATTTGGTTTTCTGAATGCTCGACTTATCGTCGGGAGACACCGGGTTTGGGGTCCATGGGGAATCCCGCCGCTCTTCGTGATTCTTCTCGGTAGATAGTCAGCACCAACTTCTTTAAATAGTCTTTCATATTTTCCCAAACGGCTTTTCCGTCTTTCTGTTCCAAGCAGATGGTGCAGTATTTGGTCTCATGATGTTTCAGGAAGTCATTCACCCAAGCCATAGGGACCACTGGAGTCGTGAGAAGCTCCTTCCTCAGAGCCATTTCGAACTCAGTCGCGTCTTGGCGGATCATCGTCCTCAGATATTGTGGCAACCTAGGTGGGTTAGTTAGGAAGCCGTCTTCTTGTGATGGTTGAAGATTGACCGACATCAAGGGTAGTGCCTGTGCCTTAGGAGTGGGAAGTAGGGGTCTCCTATCTTTGGTAGTGGTGTCCGGCGGAAACACTTCCCTCTCCCTGACCAACCTACGGCCCGATATGTCATCATTTTTAGATTCTTCGGCGTCAGACACTTCAAGCACAATTTCCGGGTGTTCGTCCTCTTTGCTGTGGTCAGATGCTGCGTCTTCTTGGTGTGCTTCCTCAATAATTTTAGGTTCTTCCTCGTTTGGCTGTTTCTGCTGCGTCTTCTTTGGCAACCCAATCTGAGTAACCCTGCGTGGTACCCATTTAACTACTGCCTGTGTGTAGACTGTGTTTTTGTAGCCCTTGAGCCTTTTAGCTACGTCAGCTCGTGCAAGCCTAAGCTTCCGTGTCTTATCCTTCGATTTCTTCCACTGCCTTGTTATTGACACATATTCTTTCCATTCGTCTCTCAGTTTTCGGACTGTGGATTCAACCATTGCTATAAAAATAAAACAACAGAGTAAACTGTTTTGTCTGTTTCACTACGTGTTTCATTAGTCTCAACTTTTTGTATCTATTTTAGCGTCGTCTCCTAATTTCCCTATGTAAATTGCTTATGCCTCTGCCCGTCTTTGCTCAGCTACTGGACTCGAGGTGGGTTATAAATTTACGTTTTGGTTAATATATATATGCTTCCCATGTAACCCTTCGTCACGACTTTAGAAGTAAATAATACTAAATACAATTAAGTACAATACTACTGTATCAAGTCTGTCTACTACTACTGTATGTACAAGTGAAGTTTGTGAGTGTATGTATGTGGTTTGCTGTTCACGGTAACTAAATTATCAGGTAAGGGCAATTCTCGTGCACACTTTTAACAGTGACACTTTCGCAAAGCGGGTCAGTAAATGCATAAACCTGCACCCTAAATGGACATGAGCAAGCGAATGTGTGCGCGTTAGTGTTTGTAGGGCAGGTTAGCGACGTCTGCAAAAGTGTGAGAGTTGAAGTGTAGTCTCTCGTAGCGCAATTCTGGCATAGAGCCGCCGTCAATTTTATCAACTCCTTCGCAGTAGGGTCAGCATCTTGTCTGGCCGTAGCTGTGTACGAGACTTTCAACTTATTTTGACATGTGTTACATTCTAACTGAGAGGTTAAACACTGCTGTCGAATCGGTGCGGCAGTACACGTCATCATTTTCTTAGCTTGTTTATTTACCTTGTATAAGTGACTGATCGTCTGTGGAGTGTCTTGCTTGACTGTAGAACAAGTCTGTGAAACGGAGTCTTTCTATAACAAATTAAAATATACATAAAACACGTATGTACACCAGTGGACGGTTACTAGTAGATTATACGCCTGACCAGCAATAATTATACGTTCGATTATATAAATATATAGAAAGCTATTGTCTAATTATTTTTATTTACGAATGCATATATATAACTGCGCAACGTCTATCGTCTAATTTTTTTTGTTTTTTTTTTGTCAACTAACTACAACTAAAACGTAAATCAACACAAAATAAATAATATATTAAATCATAAATACAGCATATATTAGTTGGGGCTATGCTTCAGCACTCGTATGTACGTATGGGTTAGTTGCATCATTTTTGTGGTCCACGAAAACTTTCTCAAGTGGATGAAGTTCTGGTAAAGGACTTAATTCTAGTGTCGGCGGAATTATTTCTGTATTTACTGCTACATCTCTCTTTTGTTGGGCGGGTATTGTTAGGTCTATCTTCTCAAGTCTGAAGGAACCTACTGTACCTATTTGTTTTAAACCTAACAGTAGTATAAGAACTAGCAGACCTATTTCTCCTGCCAAAAGTCCATAGCTCCACCCAGCACCGACCCCATTCTTATTGTGTATTGCCTCTATCGCTGCTTTAGTTTCTTCATGTAACTGTCTGTTTTTGTTCTTAAATTCCTTCTCATTATCATAAAGCATCTTGATTGTATTTGTGAAATTGGGACTGGCTGGGAGGGACTGTAATTTCATCAATACGGTAGTATCGTTTGCCCATTCTTTCCATCTACGACTGGTAAATGTGTGCATACTCTTACTAACATCTATGTCAGGGACATTATCAAAAATAAAAACATTGAATGCATGCAGTGTCGTAATATTGAAATCAACCTTTGATTGGCAGCCCTGATCAGTCGCAGGGATGTCACCACTTGTGGTGGCTAGTCCGCACCCGCAGGGTAAGGTCACTACGCACTGGTTGCATGCATTCAAGCTTACAGGAGCCTTATTTCGACAAAATAATTGCCAATTTGACTCGGCTGTGGCTATAAACCATGTGTGGTTTTTCAAATCAAACAGTTGTAGCTGACCACGGTTTTTGTAAAATTTGATGGCACAAATTCGCTCTACCTCGTCCCTTTCAGCATTGCTATATAATGCTAGTTCACAAGAAATTTGATTTAGATTGTAAATCGGGAAGATGGGTTTACAAATTTTTACAGCTTTTCCTGTACATTCTCGATACTGGGCCTCTTTCATAAGAACATATGTGCCTTCATCTTCATTAACCGCTATGTAGGAATGATCTGGCTCTATCTGCATCATGTGTCCCTTTTGAGGCATGGGCATGGCACCCGTTTTTAATTGCCAGATCGTAAATTTCCTTGTACTTTCGGCTAGTGGAAGGCGTAAACAAATTATGAAATTTTCTGTATCATGCCAAATAGTATGAACAACTTTTGTTTGATAATAACTTGAAACGTTGCCTTCAGAAAATAACAATTGCTTACTGCGAGGTTGCAGCTTTTCATTAAGTTCTTGCACTAGTCTTCTAAGTACCTTCCTTGGTGCTATCTCAGTGTGTAAGTAGCCACTGTGCATGCTCCTGATTCCTCTCAATAGTGCATGTGCCTTGTCTAATTGCTCGTGCCAATGCATGATGTGAGCGATCCAGGATACTAAGTTCACCATAGATTGTGTTTGGAACTGAACCAATTTCCCAAACAGGGAATTCTGTTTGAGTACAAATTTCAGCTCGTCTTTGAAATTGTCCTGCTTTTTCGTGAGTTCGTCAAAAGCTGCCCCTAGCAAATTTACCTTTTCGTCCACATTGTGGAAGCCTTCCATGGTCAACTTAGATACCGAAATAATATCTTGATTAAGCTCTGTTATTGTTACTGCAAATTCGTGCTGGCTTTTTGCGACAACATCTAAAGCATGCTTAACCGCTGCCGTGTCAGCGGTGCTGTCTGAACATCCTCCGAACACTGATTCAATCAAGCATGCGATTCCCTTCAGTAATCCACGCTGTTGCCGTGGCTTATATTTTTCCTCACCGCCTTTCTCGGTCGTCAGTATTGCCTCAACTCTGAGGGAATGCAGTTCGTGATTCAGTTTGTCGTGTACCTTGTGTGAGCTTTCATTTAACGAAGTTGCAATTTTGCACATATCACTAAACAGAGACTCTATTCCTATCAATTGTTCCGTATCATTGTCTACTTTCGGGCAGGGCGGTAGGGTTACAGGTCTTACCTTGTCATTAAAAATGGGCAAGATCAAAAAGTGTTGTATGTATGCATGAGTGTTTAAAAGGGTACCTTCTTTCTTAAGCATCGTGCTGTAGTGCGGTCTTAACTTAATGTTATCTGTGTCAATCGATGCTTGTACGTCTACTTCTGCCTTTGCAATTACTCTTGTCGTCAGTAAGCATAGGATTCCAATCATTAACCCTAGCAAAGTGTTGTATAGTGGGGTTGGTCTTCCCTTCACAGTACCCTTTAACTGTTTCTGAGGTTTACTTTGCTTTTGCTCCAGTACCAATGCCACTGGCAGATGGCAGTATCGGTCTGCCTCTTCTACCGCTTTCCTCAGCGTCCCTTTTACCTTATTCAAGTTCATTTCATCTCTTTTTGGATAGTAGGGTTGACAACTTTCTTTAATAATGTAGGTGTGTTTGTGATCTCCAAAGAACTGTACTAACACCCAATTTCCTGGTTTCTTCGGTTCTTGTATGTCCAGTTCTGATTTCTCGGCTATCCTAGCTGGCCACAAGGGAAAGCCTTTTAATTTTGCCCAAACTACTTCGTTAACTTTTAGGTAGTCTTCTTCGACGGTGGACGCTGCGGTGGTGGATATCTCAGAGGTGTTCTGCATTTCTTCCTTTCTGTGCCCACTCGTCTCTGCTTGCTCAGCATTCATAGTGGGTTCCTTGTTTTTCTGTTGAGCTTCATGGCAAACCTTTAATCTACTTACATTCACTGTTTTTACTTTTCGCTTTTTCCCCGACACTAAACCTATAGTTGCTGTTTCTGGGGTGGGTCGTTCCAAGACTTCATATGGTCCTTTCCACATATGGCATAATTTGGCAGGTTTTCCTTTTTGCGTGGCTGGTACGTGCAGCCAAACCTTCTCTCCCTTTTTAAAGTCAACTTCCTTAACTCCCTTGTCGTAGTAGAAGCTTTGCTTTTCTTGAGCCTGTTTTACATTTTCCTGAACTAAAGTTTTAGCTTCAGTAATTCTTTCTACCACTTCCTTCGAATAATCGGTGATCGGTACATCCCCTATCACTTCCCTCATGTCCGTGTCACTGGGGAGGTAAGCGTCTCTGCCATATACGAGAAAAAAGGGAGTTTCTTTTGTGGAGTCCTGGATGCTCGTCCTTACAGCCATCAGGGAGTAGGGTAGGAAAATGTCCCAGTCCTTTACGTCTGTTGATACGTACATAGCTATAATGGAGATTATTGTTTTGTTCATTCGCTCACAAAGCCCATTCGTTTGTGGGTGGTAACCGGTTGTATTGAGTTTCCTTGTTTTTAACAATTTGCATATTTCTTGCATTAGTTCTGACATAAAGTTGCTACCCCTGTCACTCAAAAGGCAGCTAGGTGCTCCATGTCTGGTGACGATTTGTTCAACAAAAAGCCGTGCCGTTGTTTCGGCCTTGATATCCGGTACTGCAAAAGCCTCTGGCCATTTGGTGAACATATCTACGAACACAATTATGTGTTTGTTTCCCCTATCCGTTGTTGGCAGGGGCCCTACGGCATCGACACTCAGAATTTCAAATGGTTCCTTAGCTGTAATTGGTTTTAAAGGCATTTTCACAGTGTATTGTGGCGACTTTTTAGTGGCACATGTAGTACAAGTGCGTACCCACTCTCGAATGTCTGCATACATTCCTTCCCAGAAAAATCTTCGCCTTACCTTATCAAAGGTTTTGTCTATTCCCAAGTGTCCACTCATTACGTCGTCGTGATGGATTTCCATCACCTCCGCTTGCAGGGGTTTAGGGACAACAATTTGGACCCATGATCTAGTTCTTCGTCTACCCTCGTAGTCTGCCCACAGATGGCACAAAATCCCCTTGTCCACGAAATAGTTCTCTGATTTAAGCACTACAGTCCTTGCCAATTTATCATCTTCTGGTAGGTAGTCTTCTTTCACATAGCTTAATAGGAGTTTAAGATCGGGGTCAGCAGTCTGTTCTGCTTTAATCTTTCCTAAAAGGGTAAGAGTATCTGGGGTCGCCACGATCGTTGCTAACGCGCGCGCTTCCGAACTGTTTTCATTTAAGCGGCTGAGAGCGTCTGCATGTGTGTTTGCTTTCCCTGGTCGGTACTTTAGCTCAAACGTAAATTCCATCAGTTGTAGTGCCCAGCGGGCTAAACGACTAGAAGTATCTTTCATTGTCATTAGCCATTTCAGTGGTGCATGGTCAGTGTAAATGGTGAATCTCCTCCCATAAAGGTACGCCCGCCAATACTTAACTGCCCATATAATAGCTAATGCTTCTCTCTCAATGGTTGAGTATTTAACTTCAGCCTTGCTTAAACTTCTGGATGCGTAAGCTATGACAACTTCTTTTCCTTCTTTTATCTGACCAAGGACTGCGCCTATGCCGTACCCTGAGGCGTCGGTTGCGAGTGTGAAAACTTCTTTGAAATCTGGGAAGGCAAGGATGGGGGCTGTAGTCAACTTTTCCTTTAAGGTGTCAAATGCTTTTTGACATTCTTCCGACCATGCAAAATTAACATCTTTTTCTGTGAGCTTATGGAGTGGTCGGGCAGTTTTTGCAAAATCACTGATAAATCTCCTGTAATAGGATGCAAGGCCGACAAACGACCGAACTTCCTTAGCACGAGTCGGTTTCGGAAAATTTTCAACTGCTTTGATTTTATCCGGATCTGGGGCGACACCTTCTGGTGATACTACATGCCCTAGAAACAGAACTTTCTTTTTCCGAAATTACACTTTTTAGGCTTCAATTTTAGGTTTGCGTACTTTAATCTATCGAAAACTTCTTGGAGGTCTTTCAAGTGCTGCTTAAAAGTTTTGCTAACAACAAGTATATCGTCTATAAATATGAAGCATGTTTCAGACAAGATCCCTGTAAACAACAATTCCATCGTTCGCTGAAAAGTGCTTGGAGCGTTTTTAAGACCGAAAGGCATTCGGGTGTACTGGTACAATCCAAACGGGGAACAAAACGCTGTTTTTTCTTTATCTTTTTCAGCAACTGAAATTTGGTGGTAGCCTGATGCTAGGTCCATTGTGGAGAAATACTGCGCTCCACCCAATTGATCTAAAGTTTCGGAGACATTTGGCAATGGGAAATAGTCGCCATGGGTAGCCTCATTTAAATCTCTATAGTCTACGCAGATCCTAATTGCGCCGCACTTTTTCTTAACAGGTACCAGTGGCGCAGCGTAAGGACTGGCTGAAAGCTCTATGATACCCTTTTTCTCCATCTCTTCTAACTGTCTTTTTATTTCACCTTTAAGGGATTCTGGGATTCTGTAGGGGCGTTTCCGTATAGGCGGTGCATTACCTGTGTTTATGGTATGTTCTACTAGGGTGCAATGCCCTAAGTCCATTTCATTCTTTGCAAATATGTGCTCATAGTTCTGTAGCAGACCGATAAGCTGTTGTCTTTCTGGCACTGAGAGCACACTGTCTGATAGATCAATTTGGCTCTGCAACCAATTGATGTCATCGACATTTTCCAGAATTGGGTTATATCCCGTGTTGGTGCTCATGCACTGCGTTACCTGTGAATTCACTGGAACTGGTTCAAAAGTTCCTAAGGTCATCCCTGCTTTAAGTTTTATTTCTTCTGCATCTAAATTTGCTATCCGCAACCAACCATAGCCGTTATTAACCTTAACCAGTGATGGTGTCACTAGTAACCCGTACTTGTTTATTAACTGCATGTGTGGCTCAATAATACCAATTGCGTTTTCAGGCGCAAATTCCGTCTCTACTTTCACGATGACCTCACACTGGGGTAGTAGCCTAGTGTCTTCAGGTAGACTTACCCTGGTGAAATATTCAGCTTCTCCTTCCTTAACATTGTTCATGGTCATTGGGAGCTGGTCATTGTGCAACAACAATAGGCCCTTATTAAAGTCTAGCCGAGCATCAAACTTCTTCAGTGTGTCTGTTCCTATGATAACGTCAAAGGGACATTGCTTCATAACTCTTGCGGTGACTTCTACTGTTTCCTTTCCTAGTTGTATTCGTAAGGGACACCTACCTACTATGTCGATGCTATGTCCGGACAGTGAAAGTATGTCTCCAGATTTTGTAATTTTTTCCAAAAGTTCATTAGGAAGAAAAGTTGAATTGACCAATGTCACGTTGCTTCCTGTGTCTATCAGCATTTCTGCTGCTATTCCACACGCATAGCCCAAAACTACAGGTGTTTCTCCTAACCCTCCTAAGGTTCCTTCACTTTCGAAACACTGTAGTGGAGGTTGGCTGACCCGAATCATGTGGCATGACGGATTTGAATTACTATTCTGTCGAGGGACCTGGTCTCTACCTAGTAGTAATCTCTCAATAAGTCTTCGGTTCTGTTCCCTCAATGAGCTAACTTCATTACTAGTAATTTCTGCATCGTGTTGGGTCGTGCGCGTGGCTTCTGCGTTTGGCCGTCTTACGTCTGGGCTACGGTTATAGTTACGTAAAGGGTCATCGGGTCCTGACCTAAAAGTGAATCTTCGAGGAGGGGGGTTCGGATTCCTTTGCGGTTGCACATCATTCCTTGATTCAGTACGTGTGCGACATCTAATTGCTATATGACCTGGCCTTCCACAATTGTTACATATGGGTCTGCCATCAGTGGTCCTTCGATTCCGAGGTGAAAAACTGCCTTGAAGTCTTGGGGATGGACTACGGGATGGTTGATACCCTCGTCTATCTTCCTTCCGGTTTACTTGTGCTTCTAACTCATCTAACCTTTGTAGTAGTTGGTTAGTTAACTCCTGTTGTAGTTTCATGTTCTCTGTTAGTACATTAAATTCAGGAGTTACTTTTGAACTTCTCTTAACTTGGTCGTCTTCAAAATGGACGGCCCTAGCAACTAGCTTGCCTTCTTTATCCATTTCTTCAAACCCTTCTTGCTCTTTAGCCCTCACTACTGCATCTTCAAAACTATCCGGCTTGCCTGACAGTACAAATCGGCGTATGTTTTTGTTAAGTCCATTTACAAAAATTTCTCTCATGAGCCTATCTTTTGCTTTGCCTGCTATCTCGGATCCATATGCTCTTTTAGCTAACCTTTGTATAGCTCTAGCATAATCCTCTACAGTTTCTTCCGGCTTTTGCACTCTACGATGAAGCTCTGAACTCAAGAGACTAGCATTCCGCTTAGCTAAAACTTCTGTCATGCTTTTAACTACTTCATCCCAACCTTTCTGAACCCCACTGGGTAGGGATTCCCAAACTTCGGCCGCATACCCCTGTAAAAAGGCGGGAAGCATTTTTGCTCTTTCTTCTCCTGCCCACCCATTAACTATACTGACTCGATTAAAAATTCCTATGAAGTCGTCAAAATCTTCAGAGGGTTCGCCCTTAAAAACAGGGATTTGACGTGGACTTATCAAAAATTTTGCAACTTCCATACTTGTTATATTTGCTTTACTTTCGTCACTACTCATATGATTGTGACTGTTCTGCCACAATAAATCTCTTATATGATACTCAGCACAAAGTCCTACCAGAAACTGAGGACCGTGCCAGTGACCTAACGGAAAAGTGTTATAGAGTTCTTCTTCAGAGTAGAAGAATGTTTCTTCTGGGTGAATAAAGGGAGGTATACTAGAGAGAGTAGAGCTATTCGATCTGTCTTCTACTTCGCTAGTAGAGCTACTCCTATTCGGTGTATTTTCCTCCTCGCTTTCCGTATTCGCAGCTTAATGCTTTTGTTGTTGGTTGTTGCGTCGTGCTCTTGATGTGTGTGTATGTGCGATCTGCGCTTTGTATCCGTCTGCTCGAGGTGGATTACACTTCAGTATGGGTACCGAAAGCTCGACACTGTTCGAATTTAGGTCCCGGGTTTCGGCACCAAAAATGGAGGCCCCGGTGGGACCGGCTATACCAAGTATGGTTGTTGAAATGTCGTGATGGTATAGCAGTCACGGTCAGAGTCGAGCTTTCGTTGCCCTAATGCCTAGATTTATGAGTCTAAGACAACTCTTACCGGTTTAATAGCAAGTAAGGCAAGACCAACCAAACAGTTCAAGAGCACACAAACAACTGACCAAAATTCCAAATTGCAGCAATATTTATAACAAATTTATGATTCATACAATGAGCAATTTCGTAATAACATTTGCAATCATATTTGCAATTGGTTAGAATTTTCAAGAATCTATTTCAATTGGTTACTTTATGTATGATCACAGCTTACGTAAGGGTCGGGAGGATAATTGTTAGTCAGCTTTCGGATTTTGCACCAAACTTTAAACTAGTCTTACGGTAGCTAAAGAGTCAGTGTTTACAACTTAGTCTTCTTACCTAAGTGAAATAGGCTTGACGTATACCTACGGTTTGTTCGACTGCTGTACTGATTTATAGCTAAGAATACTCATGGTCATAATGAAGATAGCTAGGTATTAATTAGGTATTTAGTAATTAGTAATTGTCCTTTTCTACTTTTCTACATAATTGTTCTGCGTAATTCAGCAACATTTTAAGCTACTTTTAACCTATCTTGGGAAGTGGACTTAACGTTTCGTTTCGAATAAAATTCTGTATTTAATGAAATTTAGTCCGTCACAGTAGAAATTTTTAATTAATTATGATGGTAGTTGTGAAAAACGGGGGGTCGGGCACATAAACGCGACGGCTGCACATGGCTGGAAGGCAGCTAAGATCTCAGTACCAGATATTTTCTTGACCACACCCATGCTCTGCATCCTCGCCAAAAAGTAGCCCAATCGGACAAAGTCGGGGCAAGTCGATTTTAGTAGCCCCCCCCCCCTTAAAGTTTAAATTAAAATTTACGCTGACACACAAAATTAAATTTAAAATTTATTTAGCTTTTAAATTCGTAATTAATATTGTAACCGGTAGCTGATAGCATCAGATATCCACAGGAAAATATATACTAGCAAAAATAGCTGGGCTTGTTCTAGTGGGGGGAGGGGTGCATAAACGACCTCCTCCACCGAAAAATCCGCCCCCCCCCCAAAAACACCCATCCATATGCAGAATTGAGCTGACAACTGGAACGTTCTATACAGTGCATGATGGCTGCAAAATTAAATGTCGGATCCGACTACAAAAGCCAACAAAAACCCAGTATTCAAGTCCAATCTCAAGCAAACAAGACCATATAACGAAGTCATCCACCGGAGTATGTAATTTTCAAAAATGTTACACATTTTAGGCAAAATGGAAATTTTAAACGATATGTCGGACGCATTCGAAGCTTTCCTCACTAGACATTGTAGTTCAAAATGAATGAGTACCTGCAACAGTAAAATCTGAAGACATTTCAGCAAACTTTGAAAAGTTCTAAATATATACATTTTCTCAGGTGTTTACAAACTTCTAACAACTCTAGACTCAGGTGCATCTCTACCATAAAGCATGCAGGAAAGCATTCTTATTATAACAACAAAATATAGTAAATATATACACATGCAAAAGTAAGTACAGCTAGCAAAAGAGCTAAATCAACATTGGCACAAAACCAAAACCAGTGTAGCAGAGCACAGCAAGCAAGAGCGTCCCGTAACCAAGAAGGTAAACCAAAATCTGCCAAATCCAATCATTTCTTTCATTCAGTTCATGCTACGTCAATCCTATAAAGGCAGGATGGGCATCTAACCTGGGCGGGTGCACAGACTATCACTTAGTAAATACAGGTACATGTACTTTAAGTACCACACTGGCTTATTTTTACAGAGGTTGGCTGTGACCATCGAAGATCACAGACATACTATCCTTTTCAGGACCCCCCCTAAATTTCTACCTTCCCTCCCATAACCGAAGAAACCGCCAAGTCTAAACGTTGTAGTCTAAAGTTTCAAAAAGTTGTCCGGTTTTCGTCAAATTTCTAAAGGAATTTCGGTGTTATATTTTAGCAAAGTGAACATCCAGAATTTCGTCATGTTTTAACGACTGTTGGCAGTTTTTACGCATAAAAACTAAAAAACGGCAAAAATTCCAAAAATATGCTCCCCTTTTCGGTGAGCCTCTCATAAAATGCCATAATGGAAACATTGTCTAAAAATTACCCAAAAATCATGAGCCCCTGCAGCCATAAAACCCCCGCAGGAAAAATTCCCAAAAAAATAAGCCAGCCATAATTATGTGGACAGATTGTAATCTTGGATAATTATATATCAATCCTATGCAGCAAGCAACTTGTACATCCACCACAAAACGCATGCTATGCAACGCCATTCAAAAAATAAGTCTCTACTACTATACTACAATGAGAATAGGAAAATATCAAAACGTGGACACCCAGAAATCTAACCAACCTTATTCACGCGACCGGTTTCGAGACCGGTGTGGTCCCTTCGTCAGGCGACTGACGAAGGGACCACACCGGCCTCGAAACCGGTCGCGTGAATAAGGTTGGTTAGATTTCTGGGTGTCCACGTTTTGATATTTTCCTATTCTCATTGATATCTGTGTATCCCCCGTGGATCCGTGGACTGGTGTCTGTTTTGACTCTTTATTGTTCTGATACTACTATACTACAGCAACAACAAGCCCTCTCTCATCAAGACAGTCTCAAGCTCAACAACATCACCATCATCAAGACACACCCCACCACTAAACTCTTCATCAGTTACAACGTGTACGTACTGGTCAACTTTCACTTGATCCCACTCCCGGCGCCACTGCCCCGTGTTATCGTTCCGGGCTCGGGCCAGCCGGTCTCGGTCAATCTGTTCCCGTTCTTCGCGCCAGCACAGATACTCGTGGCGTTCCCGGCCGGTCATCTGCATTTCCAGATCGCGTTTGCTGGGCATGCCACCGCCGCCACCACGAAAATGATTGTCCTAAACAAACGTATAAGCACAGTGGTGCATCAATACTATGCCAATCATATGCTTATTCTAGAGATTTTCTACTGGACAAGCGTTAGACATTTCGTTAAATTCAGAGAAGTTCGCGAAAAAATTTCGTAGCGAACATCGCGAAATTATCAGCTAGCTAATTTGAGGGTTTTTCTCTATATCTACCAAAAATTAGCAAAAAATTTATATAAAATCTAAGTTGGACTCCAGATTTGATGCCTTAAGCAAGTTCGCGAAAGCTTAGCGAAGTTCGCATAATTTACGCGACCTTAGTGAGGCACCAAATCCTGAGCCCAAATTGGATTTTAAATTTTTTGCAATTTTTGGTAGATATGGAGAAAATCCCTCAAATTAGCTAACTAACAATTTCCCGATGTTCGCTACGTAGCCTTTTCGCGAACTTATCTAAATTTAGCGAAATGTCGCCCCTGTTTCGCGAAGTTCACGGAGTTTGCAAACTTCGCAAAAAAATTAATTTTGTTTTGAGCTATAACTGTGCATACAAATAACGCTATTTTCTGGCATATACTGTAAAAGCTGATTTTTATCACAGAAATGGGCAGATTTAGTTGTCATCAAGAAGGCAAACATTCAGTAAAAATCCCACAAATCCCCGGCGAATGCACTCTGTCCCCCCATCCACAGTAGAATAAGCACAGTCCTATACAGATAATGGTCCTGTCCTGTTTCAAACAAATGGGGCTTTGTCTTAGTGACTGCAGCAAGGCAGGCGTCAGAGCAAAGCACACATCAAAATGCAAGAGGCGGCGGCATCCCACATTAACACCCCCCCCAATATCCTAAACTGGACGTATAGAACCTACACAATTACAGAGCCCTACGCAAACTCTCCCGTGAGGCTTCTGGTTTTGAATTAAACCCTGGCTTATCCCTAGTGGGGGGTGGGGGGCCGCCCCCCATTCGGCGACCTCCCCCCCATAACCCCAAAAATTCCCAAATTTTACCATTTTTACCGTAAATTTTCAAAAAATTTTCCGGCTTCGCCCGATTTTTGACTAAATTTTCGCTATTTTAGCGTAAAAAACACCTAAAATTAGTCATTTTTTAGCAATTTTTAGCAGTTTGTACACAAAAACTCACAAAAATTCGAAAAAATTTTCTAAAAATATGCCCCCCATCGATGGGAGGGGCCATGAAGCCCCCCCCCATAAAAAAATTGCTAAGGGAGAAGTCAGAAACCGACCCTCTCAATGCATACAACGGAGGCCCCAGTATCTGTGGTGGATTTCTTACTTTCTTGCTTTGGGAGGGTCTCAGTCTTCAGTCTCAGCGTATTTGGTACCCACCCAACCAGATGATCCAGGAACAGCCACTACAACCGCAAATCAACAGAAACAGAAAAAGGGTGAGACACCGGCTTAGGTTTACTGGGAGCTGGGGGATGTTATCCTCATTCGGCGAATTATGAAATGCTCCCCATAAAATCCAACCTTCCCACATAACCCCAGAACTTGCTAAATTTTACCGCCTTTACTCTATAGTTCCAAACTTCCCGGCTTCACTGAATTATTAGCCACATTTTCACTAGTTCAACCCCCCGAAATAAATATTATCAAATTAGTCAACATTTTTGCAATTTAAGCAATTTTCAGCTGCTTTTTACACAAAACAAAAATTCAAACATACGTCCTCCTATTTACATGAGCCAGCCCCACTAAAGGGGGGATGCCTCCCCCTAATTGCCTAAAAATAAGTCAGCAGCATACGGCCTAATCTACGGTATCGGAACTGTACACAGACTTTGTTCGTCAACTAACCCTGCGATAGTTGAAGCCGGAGCCAGAACCACGACCACGTGAGCGGTTGTTAGCCCGGCCACGATTGCCCCTGCTGTTGCTATTGGAAGGCTCCACTGGAAAGGCACCGTCTCTTGAGCTGTCCTGCAGGTACCGATAGGAGGGTTCCGGTGGTGGATGCTACAAAACCAAAAAAACAAAAAAAACTGAAAAACTAAGACAAACACTAAAACAATCAAATGAAATAACATTAAACAAGCAATTGCCGCATCCACTGGCGCTCTCCTGTCTCGTTTCAGACTAAGGCTTCGCCTTAGTGACTGCAGGCAGGCGTTTTTCATTATTTCTCTATGATTTTATTAAACAACAGCTTGATGTATGCATATACTGAATGTATGTTATTGGGGAAACGCACTGTGAGCTTCACAGTAGCAGACATTTATAGAGTATTAGCTCAAAACAAGGTTACGTGTTTGAGAGTTCGAAATTCTCGAAGTCAGCGACATCTCACTAAATTTAGATAAATTGCGAAAAACTTAACGAAATTCGCAAAATCTTAAGTATTATGATAATTTCAAAGATTTTCTCAATATCCACAAAACAGGTGTTTTGAAAATTTGAAATGAAGCGTAAACTCAAGCCTTCGTAAAGGTCGCTAAAAGTTTATCAAACGCTCCAGAATCTTTGTCAGGATTTTATAACCAAGTCCGCATGATTTTTGCGAAGCGTATGCCAATTTCACTAAACTTTAGCAACCATTAAAGATATGGTAATTTTTGAGGATACGGAGAAAAACCTTCAAATTAGCTAGTTATAGGGGTCGCAAACATCGATTATTTTTGCGTCTCTAAAGTTAGCAAAATGTCGCTAGCTTCGCGAAGTTCGCAGAGCTCGCGAACTTAACAAAAAATTAACAACTGTTTTGAGGTGTATACTGCAGCCCATAAACAGGCTGGAAAAAATGCAATTGAGAGATTTTAAATTTAGAATTCTGGGGGGGGAAATTAGGGATGCATGGCAGCCTGGTCCCGGCCCGCGGATATCGATTAGAAAATCATCATATTATCAGAAAAGAAACTGTTACAACACCTATGTTCTCTAGTGGGATTCGAAACTGTAAACACAAACTCAAATCGGTGTTTTTTTCGTCGAAAGTTTTTGCCAACTTTTACGCAGTCCTCCAAAATGTTTTGCGGAATTTCGCAAAAAAATTGCGAAATACTTATTTTTTAGTATTTTAAAGATAACTAATGAATTTTAGTAATTTGGATGTATTTAAACACATTTTTAGTATTTAACGCATGGTATTAACCAAGTTATAACTAATTTTTCGAAAGTCGAAGAATGTATAAGCGTGTTTTACAAGTATATATACTTAATAGTGAAGAGACGCGAGGGTCTGGGGGCGGAGCCTCCAGAAGCTGAAAAAAGTTTGTAAAACCGAGGAAAATCCTTAGTGGAAATTATTCTCAAAAGTTTAGTTTCGACTTTCAGTAAAATCCTAAAAATAAGCAAACTGCTAATAGGTTAATAATTGTTTAAAATTATGGTATGTTATGGTTTCAAGGCTAAAAGAATTTCATTGCATAGCAGTCACTAGGCATTCTAACTCAGCTAAGATTGAAAGGTGTTATATAGAAATACGCGCCGAAGGCGCGAAATTTTTCGAAAATTTTCTTCAACAAGTATCAGAAACACGTTATTTTTCATCTGAGACAACTGAAAATGTCTACTCAAAGACAAAATTTTTTGCGGAACTTTACGCAGAGCTCCGAAAAAAGTTGAGGAATTTTCAAAAAAAAGTGCGGGATTTCGCAGTTTTTTTGCAAAAAACACAGACTCAAATTGTAAACTGGAAACTGTAAACAGCGGCTACCGCTAGAAGCATAGCAATTCCAGTCTATACTATACCTACCTGATCTGTTAAGGGAATGTTCCGTGCCAGACCACCTTTCGGAGAGAAGGAAGAGCGATTCTAAAATAGAAACACCACAAAAACTAAATAGAAAAATAGAAGATGAACCGGGTTTGAAACTTGGACGGTCAAAAAATCTATGAGCACTACAATGCCCTACAATTTAGTGATGGGCACCGGATATTTTTTCATATCCGGATATCCGCCTAATTTGCGTTAACGGATATCTGGATATCCGGATATCCGGTTATCCGCCTATTCCAAACGTAAGTTCAAGAAAATTTTTCGACTTTGCAGTTAAATTTTCAATTTTTCTGTCAAATTTTCGGTATGCTGTGAATTTCTATCATGCAATCAAGCCACAACCTTGGTTTCAAACATTTTCAGAGAAATTTTTGAAAAATATTTTAAAACTTTTGAAATTTTTGTCAAAAATTAGCTAATTTTTCATTACTTTGTCAGAAATGTACACGGATATCCGGATATCCGGATATTTTTCTCAAATCGGATATTATCCGGATATAAAAATTATCCGGATATCCAGTGCCCATCACTACCTACAATATTTTGAAGGATTAACTAGTACCAAAAATGCCCTAAACGGGCATGGGTTCCGGGTAGAATAGGGAAAGAAGGCTGAAGCGGAAAAATGCCAATAGATTAGTGCAGATTGATGTCTAGCCAGCGCCTAAAATAATTGAAACCAGCTGTTTGGTGCAGAATAGGGAATCTAGCCAGCGCTTAAAATGATTGAAACCAGCTTTTTGGTGCAGAATAGGGAATCTAGCCAGCGCTTAAAATGATTGAAACCAGCTTTTTGGTGCAGAATAGGGAATCTAGTCAGCGCCTAAAATGATTGAAACCAGCGTCTGGGGTAGAATAGGCGCCTCTCTCCATCCACCCTATTCGCGTGAAGTGCTCAGATACTCAATCACAATGGCATGAGTACAAGAACAAAAAGTGCTCCTTCGTCGCATGTAAAATACATATGAGTCTTTGTAGGCAGGTTGTACATAAGCAAAAACTAGCCTGTAAAATACATATGAGTTCCGTAGGGAGGTTGTAAATTCAGGAAAACAAGTTGCAACCGCTTAACATACGAGCCTGTCCTACAACGAGGCTCATATTGGCGTATGTCATAATACGAATAATTTGCAGATATATATTTTACTTTTATATAAATACATACTGCATAAAGCTTTTCATTACAAATTGTCCTTCACATAGCTTGTTGATCAGTCATGTCATTATAGTGTGCATATGCTCAATACGGTACGCCATGAGGCGGTCTGACTCAGAGCCAAGTGGGAACGCATTCTGCGTGTGTATAATGTGAAAGTGTTTCGAGAATGCATTAGGTGTACCGTGTACCACAGCGTATCGCGAAATATTAGGTGTGCCATGCCATAGTATTTCAGGAAACATCAGGTTGCATGTACAGTTCAGCTTGAGCAGTCGTAGTTCACTTCAGTCCAATTCTTCTGGGCCACAACGTCTATTCATTTTTTCCGTAATGTGGATGAAGCTGAGGTTCTTTAATGAAGCTTTAATGTGGAATGCACTGTGACGCCAATATGAGCCTCGTTGTAGGACAGGCTCATATGTTAAGCGGTTGCAACTTGTTTTCCTGAATTTACAACCTCCCTACGGAACTCATATGTATTTTACAGGCTAGTTTTTGCTTATGTACAACCTGCCTACGAAGACTCATATGTATTTTACATGCGACGAAGGAGCACTTTTTGTTCTTGTTTTCTATTATTTTATATGTATGCTCCTGAAGGTATATATGTATAGACATCTTTCAACAGTAGCAAGCCAACCACAGCTCGTACCGCTTAAACTCTACAGCCACTTTGGGTACGCAGCTCTATGACAACAGTTGCTCAGCTCGCTTAGGGCTTCATTTGATATTACATATACATACCAAATTTGACCACTTTTGGAAAATTTTAGTTTTGACCCAAAATCACCAAGTCCCCACCCCACCATACCACAGCACTCCACAGCCACTTTGAGCATGCAGTTCTATGACAAAAGTTGCTCAGCTCGCGCAAGGCTTTCATTTGATACCAAATTTGACCACTTTTGGAAAATTTTAGTTTTGACCCAAAATCACCTAACTCCCCACCCCACCCCACCACAGCACTCTACAGCCACTTTGAGCATGTAGTTCTATGACAAAAGTTGCTCAGCTCGCTTAGGGCTCTCATTTGGTGCCAAATTTGACCATTTTTGAAAAATTTCATTTTTGACCACATGACCTCCCACCAGTGGCGCACCCAGCGTTTTCTGACAGGGGGGGCGGCAACAATGTTGAAATTTTTTATAGTTATTTTTACACATGTTTTTGTGCTTTGAGAACAAACACATGTAGTAATTGGTTACATTGGTTGAGGTAGTTAAATAGAATTAATCATTCTCAGAAATGCAGCAGAATCTGGGGCGCAGCCCCGCATAAAGTGGGTAAATTTTTTTGCATTTTAGACTGAAAAACATTTTTCTGACCACTTTTTTGTTTCAACGGTTAAAATTGTCTTCTGGCTGGCGCCTGGTTTCACCGGATACATAAGGTATATACGTACCATATAACTCAAACTAATGAAACTAAACAAAGCAAAGCAACGTGGCTATGATAAGAAAAATTGGGAAGAAGCGGGGGTCTGGGGGCGGCGGTCACCTAAAGCTAGGCTCTTTTTTAAAAACTGCACCTATTTGAAAATTTTTTTGAGCCATGTCTGGGGCAAAAACTCCTAAAACGTTAAAAACATGCCTTATTTTGAAGGAAAAAGGCTAAGTTACCGAAAATTTTGCATTTTTTGGCCAGTTTTTGAAATTTCTGTGGTCCGAATGCTGGGGGGGCATAGTTACACCAAGGGGGGGTGGGTTGGGGGGGTACCCCCGCCCCCAAAATTTTCGACCGACTTCACGACCCCTTCCAGATTTTTTGACTTTCCCTCCCCCCACTTTTGGTTACCCCCCAACCCCCCCCAGCACTTTTTGGGATCAAAAAGTTAGCTAAATTTTGCTATAAATGGTCATTTTTTGAAAAATTTTCCTCAAATTTTGGCTTGGAATCGCTTTAAAACCGTGTGAAAACGCCTACAACAATAAAAACAATAGCAGCCCCCCAAGAACTTTTTTGGGGGGACGTCCTCCCCCCAATGGGGGGGGGGGTAGTCGCGCCGAAGGCGCAAAAAACGGAAAAAATTGGGTACTTTTGGGGTCAATTTTGCAGAAACTTTCAAAAATGTCCAAATTTTTGGTTTAAAGTATATATTATTGCGAGAAATACACAGTTTTAACTGTATCATGGACATTCTGACTAATTGTTGACCTTATTTTGGACTTGGAAACATGTTGGCAATCAAGTTTTCGAGTTTAAAAACTATGACAAATGTCAAAATCACTTCATAGTTGGATGTTCATTGGCATTAGAAAGCGGCAGTTGAAGCTTCAAATGAAGCAGTTGAAGCTTCAAAATGGAATCACTGTTGGCATTTAGCCACCACTACTGTTCCTGAAAATTTGAAGCCATTTGGTTGAGAAATGAATTCAGGAAAGTCGTTCCCGGTAATGGAAGCGCATCTTTAACACCGTTTATTGACTCCAGAAAGCTTGAAATGCACTTAATTGGTGTTCTATTGCTCTAGTAAGCACAGCGCAATTTGGCGTAGCAATTTTGCATCTGGACTGGTCACGTAACTTGGTCCAGGATCATGATTTGGTGCTGTTTTTGGTCAGTCTTACTCAACTCTCAGTGCAGTGAGCGACCGACCGACCAGTGCTCTAGCTCTAGTGTTAGTATTTGAATTGACAGCCAGTAAGCTTTGACTTAGCTAACTTTTGCATGCATTGACCGGTAACCAATGCACCTGAAATTTGAAAATTCTAAATTCAATTATTTGTGCCGGGAAGTAAATAACGGTAAGTAAATGGGTGGCTCAATCATTAGTTACTATGCACAACTTTTCACAAATTTTCTAACCAAGGATCAATCATGCGAGTGATAAGTGACATTTAGCACTCCCAAAATAAAATTAGTTTTACTAATAAACCAGACGGCTAAATCGTAAATCGTTTCAGAACTTAACACACGTTGCGTCATCTTAGACTGGAAAGCCACTGTTCATAGCCTTTTAAGAACTTAATGCACGGTGTGCCATCTTAGGTTGGAAGGCCACTTTTCATGGCCTTTTCAGAACTTTATACACGGTGCGTCATTTTAGCTAGAAGGCCATTTTAAGAGCCTAACACTAGAGTTGTGCTCGGGGTAACGCTCCTCTAACACTAGAGGCCCGGCCCGGTTTCCTAGAACAAGGTCCGGCCCGGGCCGAGGCCCAAAAAGTTCTGGAGGCCCGGCCCCAGCCGAGCCTCTCGGGCCTGTCGGGCCTCTCGGGCCTGTCAGGCCTTACGGGCCTGTGGGGCCTCTAGGGCCTGTCAGGGCTCCCGGGCCTGTCGGGCCTCTCGGACCTGTCGGGTCTCTCGGCCTGTCGAGGCTCTCGGGCCTCTCGGGCCTCTCGGGCCTGTCGGGCCTGTCGGGCCTGTCGGGCCTCTCGGACCTGTCGGGCCTCTCGGGCCTGTCGAGCCTCTCGGGCCTGTCAGGCCTTTCGGGCCCGCTGGCTTACAGAATTCACAGAATACGCATATATACAATTACATAGTACAATATATACGTATGGTTGGGTAGTATATGTGTACGCATAAACGATGTGTTTCCGCTAACATCAGACCACCACGCCCTGACCAGTTCTTCGCACACTTTCCCACGAGTCAGCACAAAGGAAGCGTATATGTGCATTACTTTTGATCTGGTGGGATAGGTAGTGACTCAGTTTTAGTGTTGTGCGTTGGCCGGTGCGGCCAATGACTGGCCGATGGCCGGCCATTGGCCGTTGGCTGAAAAATCTCAGCCAGTTGGCTTGGCCGGCCATTTGTCTAGTAGTTAACATCTCATCAATTCATTGTAGTCCTCCAGCAAAATTAAACAGAATTATCGCGGATTGGAGCTAGATATTGAAAAAACCATTTCGAATAAAGTTTAATTAAGTTGAAGTATAATTAAGCACGGTAGACGAATAAAAATAGTAAATTCCATTATCCAGCGTTGGCAACCGTAGCCACTAGTAGAGATAAAATGCGTTTTGGAGAAAATGGAAAAACGTGATAAAATGTTTCCTCGGTTCACTTTGGACACCGGGAATTACTCGACCCCATGTTTTATACATTTTCGGGTTTTGCCGAGACACGGGTAAAACTACGCCGGAACATACCGGGGGTACATTCAACATATATATTACGGACTTTGCCGACACATAAATACAAAGAAAATCGGGACAAGCCCTTCAGCCGCGACCAGAGCGCACATTACAAAACAAATATGAAATATGAAATATGTCGAAAATATGAAATTACAATAGTATAAAAAAATATAACCAAAAGTGAGTGCCAACAAAAGCGCTCGAAAAGTAGAATAGACTTCTCAATAAAGGAAGCAAATATGTATTGTTGGCCATAAAAACTTGTGCCGAGCTTATAGCCGAAAGAGAATGTCATGACAGACATATAGTGATTTGCTCAGACAGTAAATCAGCCCTATCCGCACTGGTGACAGTCGTGGTGCAGTCAAAAATGGTAATGGGTATGTCAGCTTTAACTCCACCGCGAGTGTAGAAGGTTTCCGGAAAGTTGTGATTTGTCTCGAAATATTTCTCAACTTTCGAGACTTTTTGTCTCGAAACATTTTCAACTTTCGAGACTTCTTGAAAATATTTTGAGACATTTGATGAATTTGTCTAGAACATTTTTGCACGCAAACATACCAAATAAATACATGTTTCGAGACATTTTTCAAATATTTCTAGAAAGTTTTGAAATATTTCGAGACAATTTCGATTTTCATTTTTGCAACTTTCGAGACATTTGGTGACAACTTTCGAGTCGTTTTTTCTCAACTTTCCGGAAACCTTCTACACTCGCGGTGGAGTTAAAGCTGACATACCCATAAAGCAATGCATTGATTGTCTTAACACGATTGGACAGTCAAACATCGTCAGTTTGGTTTGGGTGCCCGGACATGTGGGAAACGAAAGAGCAGATGATCTCGCCCGACAAGGATCTGGCACCGAGTTCATCGGTCCGGAACCTGCGGCAAGTATCTCCCCGGTAAGGAAGAATAGGCAAATTGCTTACTGGGCCAGACTGCCTGGCTGCTGATAGTTCCGTAGGGTGGTTGGGGATGGAACAAGATTAACACACAGGTTAATTAACCTTAATAGGGTGGGTTCTTAAACTATCCTTAGCATTCTTACGGGTCACGCTGGGTTAAATTACCATCTGTTCAAAATGGGTCTGGTTGCGGATGGCCGCTGCAGCCTCACCTCACATCACAACAAAACGTTTAGAGTACCTTGGAGATACCATAGTGGACCCTGGTACCCTTATGACCATCTCTCCCTATGAGCTGCTAAAATTCGCTAAAGTTAGCGGGCAGCAAGAAAGACTTCTGGGGTATCCACAAGTACCCTAGAAACTGTTTGTGGAGTAATGCGTACTCAACAATTAGCTCTTTCAGCCTTTGTACTGTATTGTAGTCGTTGTTAGTGGTGTCGTGGCTATTGTACAATTGTCGTGTTTTGCATTGTAACTATTGTTTTGTAAATGTATGTAATGTATGTATGCAAACTGAGTTGCGTGTAAACCCTCCGGGCCGACTGATTGATGCCAATGATACCTTGTGGACCTGAAGACGGATACCCCTGAATATCGGGACGCAAAGCCTCAAACCAGAGGCATCACAGTGGGATGATCCTATCCTGCTGGAGTTGAACCATGCAAATGGATCGACTGTCCCGCCCCTAAGTAAACCTAAGTAAGTGATGCAAGGCATCAGTGATTTTAAAATTTTAAAGGTCTATTAACGTTAACAGATTAAGGCCCGTATTCATAAAAGGTTGGTATCCATACCAGTGGTACCCATACAACTGGTATGGATACCAGTGGTTTGAAAACCAATTGGTTACTTAACCGAATTCACAAAGCTCTGGTTTTCTAACCACGGTTTGCAGCAAGGGTTATACAATCAAAATTATAAAGCAATACTGCAAAACAATTGGAATAGGCAATGCGATAATAACCAACTGGGTTAATGCGTCTGTCAAAAGAGTTTGATAACGGCGTGTAGACAGAAGTCACGCTTTTGTCCAACACAAAGTCGCACTAGCACAAAGTCCGGGACCAGGGACCACCTAGGGAACTGGGTAGGCCAAGTCACAACTGGTCAGCACAAAGTCCGGGACCAGTGACCACCTAGGGAACTGGGTAGGCCAAGTCACAGCTGTTCAGCACAAAGTCCGGGAGCAGTGACCACCTAGGGAACTGGGTGGCCAAAGTCACAACGTAGGGGCACAAAGTCCGACTTCAGTAGCAGACAGTCCGGTACCGTCAGCCAAAGTCCGTTTCCACTGGCCAAAGTCTGTTTCCACTGGACAGAGTCTGTTTCCACTGGACAGAGTCTGTTTCCACTGGACAGAGTCTGTTTCCACTGGACAGAGTCTGCATTGAGTGGACTAAATCCTCAACCGATGAGCACAGTCCGAGCCAAGTAGACGAAGTCCTCATCGTCCGATCTACACCGGCGCGGACTTCCTAGCTGCTGCTTTTTATTGATACTGAACACTGTGAATCGGGTTTCGTTACCTGCACTGCAAAGGTTATTGATACAGACCACTCGTATATCCTTTTTAATATACCCTTACTATTAATATCCTTTTTATTTATACAGAATATATACGAATAGCTATTGCATAATGTGAAGGTTGTATTGCTACCAGTCCCTCGTATTAATAACACTTGCGAATAAGCTGCACTTGCTACCGGTCCCTGGTATTAATATCCGTTTTTATTTATACATAAAACTCTTCCGAATAGCTGCACTACAAAGGTTGTATTACTACCCCCTGGTATTAATATCAGTTTTTATTTATACATAACTCCTCCGAATAGCTGCACTCAAAGGTTGTATTACTACCGTCCCTTCGTTGTGTTAAACTCCAATTTCGAGGGGATACAATGAAGGGGCACTCACAACCTTTAAAGGAGTCCAAGCGTCCGGTGAAATTGCGTTTAAGAATTGGCCGTTCAAGGGGAACGGCCCCACAAAAACTGCTGAACGTGTCGCAGCGTTCAGCTTAGATGTCGTAGCGTTCAGCTTAGAGCCTTTGGCACTGTGATCACCGGTACAGATCAAAATTAGTTGTACCCGATTCCCTACGTATTAATTGTGCATTGTATATTGGTCAGGTTTCATAATTCTTTTAAATCATTTTTTCAGATTCCTTCATAACTTGATGCTGTTGAGCAAAACTTACCTAGCATGCACACAAACTCTGCTTCGCCCTGATCGCTCTGTATTAGAGTTGGGAGTTGGGACCGGTTCCAATTTTCAAAACCGGTTCCGGTTCTAGAGTACCGGTTCCGGTTCCGGTTCTAGCTTCCGGTTCCCGGTTCCAAGTACAAAATTCGTAGTTACATTTTAACATTATTTAATATTGGATGCAGGCCCCCAGCAAGGGTTATACAATCAAAATTATAAAGCAATACTGCAAAACAATTGGAATAGGTAATGCGATAATAACCAACTGGGTTAACCTTTTTGTTTACTTAGAATTTTAAAGTTTTTGCCATAGGAAGCGTGTCAAAAATAAATTCGTGTAGTTTTCATTCGGCGATGTATCGTTCACGTCTGAACGAAAGTGCCCGTCTTTCATCAATTACAATTGGAATTTTAGAACAGAAAATTTCAAATATTCGTTATAATTAATTTAGAGACATTTTCACAACTGCATTTTGTAATACACACAAAATTACTTAACAAAATTTGAAAAATCAGAAGCATGAAAACAACAAATTACGAAATTCCTTCCGGAATAAAGGAAGTAGAAATTTTCCCTTACAATATGCAAAATGCAATATGAGCTAAGGGCAGCATTTAAATACGTAAAAGACAAGAGTTAAAATACTTAATATGAGCCAGCATGTAAATGGGTAGAAGACAAGATTCAAAATGCTGCCCTTAGCTCATATTGCATTTTACATGCGACTGCAAGGAGCATTTTTCCTACTTGTCTTCTTCCATTTTTGGTATTGTTGTAGAGTGCGTGGCAGCATATTCGATCTCATTTTGACCCACACAGGACCCACCCACCGCTGTTTTTGGGGACTTTTCCCAACGTTGACCCTGGCCGAGGAACCACGAGCGCCATGCAGCCCGAGGGTCACATCCGTCGGTTTCGGCGATATGCCCATTGAAACGAGCGTAGTCGATTTACTATATATGCCCCCGACCAAAACGCCAAAAAACGCTGTTTTAGGCCGTTTGACCAGTGGACAATAGGTTCCCTAGGCCGTAGTGACCACTGGTCACTTCCATCGGTTTCGGCAATATGCCCATTGAAAAGAGCGTAGTCGATTTACCATATATGCCCCCGACAAAACCGCCGAAAAACGCTGTTTTAAGCCGTTTGACCAGTGGTCAATAGGTCCCCTAGGCCGTAGTGACAACTGGTCATCCACGGCGGCAATATGCCCTGAACGAGCGAGCGATATATATATATATAGCCGACCAAAAGCGAGGAGGGGGGAGAATGGGGGGCGGGGAGAGGAGGTTATGGGCATAGGTCAGGCGAGCGGGCGGGGGGAGAGGAGGTATATAAATGGAAAAGCAAGGAGAGAAATAGGCGAGAGGGGGCGGCGGAGGAGAGGGGTTAAAGCGTGTAAAAGGGTTTTTAGGGCCGTTTGGCCCAGTGGTCAATATCCTATTAGGGTTTTGGCAGGGGAAGGTGTGGGGAGGGTATTAAAGGATATTTTTGGAAAAACGCTGTTTGATCTTCCGGCCATCGACCCCGGGTCTTCATAGGTTCGTAATATGGTGAAACGAGCGTAGTCGATATATATATATGTTAAGAGGTTTTATTTTCATCAGGTCCACTGGTCACTTCCAAGCGGTTTCGGGTAATATGCCCATTGAAGAGGATAAATGAGAAAAAGTTTTAGTGTCACGGGCTTCGGTCCGTTTCGCATAGCCCGAAGCGACAGTCGATTATACCTATATATGCGCTACCAACGCTGAAAAAAGCTGTGTTTTAGCCATTCGTTACGTGGTCAATAATCGGGTGTGGGGGGTGGCTGTAGTGGAATAGGCCCCACCAGTGGGACCTCGCCCATCGGTTTTCGGCAATAGTGCCCATTAGAAACGAGCGTAGTCGATTTACTATATAGTCTTCGATCTAAAAGGCGGAAAAGCGTGTTCTTAAGCCGATTTAACCAGTGGGTCAATAGCCCTTAGAGGGGCCATGTGCAGTGGTCACTTCCATCGGCTTTCGGCAATATACCCATTGAAACGAGCATAGTCGATTTACTATATGCCCTTTTCGGCTAAAACGCCCGAAAAGCGTTGCTAGTTTGATGTGAGGCCGTTTGACCAGTGGTCAATAGGTCCCCTAGCGCACGTGGCTGACCATTGGTCCCCTCCATCGGTTTCCAATATGCCCATTGAGAACGGAGGCTGTAGTCAAGATATACTATATATGTCACCGACCAACACCGAAAAATGTTTTGTGTAGGCCATTTGACCAGTGGTTTTCAATAGGCCCCGAGGCCATAGTGACCAGTGGTCACTTCTTGTGTTTTTCTTTCCAGGGTCAGCTTCTAGCGGTGATACCCATTTGCCCCGGAGCTGTAGTTCGATTTATACTGTATTGCACCGGCCGAAAACGCTGTTTTAGGCCGGTTTCCAGTGGGTAAGAGCCACAGCACCAGTGGTTCACTTGGCCAGGCTTAAGGTAGTTGCGGATTTTAGCGCGTTCTGACCAGTGATAACAATATCCGGATAGGGTTCGTTTTTATTGGTCACTTCCATCGTTCTCAGGGCAATATAAGCCACCTTGAAACGACGTAGACAGTATACGATATTACCCTGAAAAACACGGCCGCTGTTTTGGTGGGCGTTTGACCCCGGCACGTACAGGGCCCCAGGCGGGACCCCCGGCGGGGGGGGAAGGTAGTGACCAGTGGTCAATAGGTCCCCTAGGCCGTAGCGACCACTGGTCACTTCCATCGGTTTCAGAAAATGCCGGTCGAGCCAAGGCGTAGTCGATTTACTATCTCATGCGCCCCCACCAACTACTACACCGAACCGCTGTTTATAGTGAGTTTTCCTCACCTTCCCCGGGCGAGGAACCACGGGAAGCATGCTGACCAAGTGGTCCACTCGGACGGTATCGGCAGTGTATTCTAATGTTTTCAGCGCCCCCGTTACATAGGTATAAGGGGCAGCACCACTTAAATGGCCGAAAATAGCTGTTTTTGGGGACTTTTCCACCAATGACTTTGGGCGAAGACCACGGGCGCCATGCAGTCCGAGGGTCACATCCGTCGGTTTCGGCGATATGCTCATCGTTTTCAGCGCCCCCGATTTACTATATATGCGCACCACCAAATGGCCGAAAAACGCTATTTTAGACGACTTTTTGACAATTTTCTATGTTGGGGCCTCGAAAAATTTCCAAGTCCAAACGCTTCCCAACCCCATGTTTGACAGTCTGTAAAAATCGCTAGGAGCCAAATGGGGCAAAAATAATCAATAGTGAACAGGTTCATGGTTATGCTAACAAGATAATAATAGGTAAAGGTTACCACCATAAGCCATGTGAAAAATTCGTTGGACACAAAATTGTACAAAAGCGTAAAGGACGAACACAACAGAAAAAAAACCACACATACAAAGTGGTCAGAAAAGTCGATTTTTTCAAAGTTCATTTTTTCCGGGCAAGTTTGGTGTCATTCGAAAGCTCTTGGCCTGGAGATTTCAGAAATGCAAATTTTAGCTCTCAACTCCTTACCGTTAATTAGTTTTGCTTAATTAACGTTTTCAAAGCGCTGCATTTGACCGTTTTAGCTCATATTATGGGGTGCTCTCCGAGCTACCTCCCATGATATATATATATATATATATATATATATATATATATATATATATATATATATATATATATATATATATATATATATATATATATATATATATATATATATATATATACATTAGAGATGCACCGGGGCCGCCACTGCCGGGACCGGGGTCGGGAACTGGGACCTCATCGTGGCCTCGGCCGGGGCCGGGGGCCGAGGCCACCTTGGCCCCGGTACCGGGGCCGGGGCCTAGAAATTGGGGGTCCAAATCGAAAATTTTCAAAAATTTTCTTAAAAATTTAAATTTTGCAATAATTTTTGATATACTGACGTTACCATCGTTGTTTTCATTCATATCAGCGGGAAAACAAACTATTTGTAACACTTTTTGACTTTCGAAAATTTAACATTTTGGTACAAAAAATGTCCAAAACTTACAAAATTTTGCTAATTTTTGGCCCCGGTTGGTACCGGCGCCTGACCACCGGGGCCGGGGCCTGACTACCGGGGCCAGGGCCGAGGCCAGGCCCCGGTGCATCCCTAATATGCATAAGTGGCATAAGAACATTATTGTACTTAAAGCAGAAGCGGTCCAAACAAATTAATTGAATACTATATAAATAATTAGTTATATACATTATACAAATACATTAATGCTTAATTATATATAAATACAATAAACATTCAATAAGTATTCAAATACAGAAACAAAGCAATAATAAACAAGCAAATAAACAAAGTCCTGATGAATCCAGAAACCAAGCAGATAGCCGATTACTGATTGACCAATTCAAAATGATGAATAATTATATTGATGATCATTGATCGAGAACTAGGACAGTTTGCTAACTGATTTAGGCTGCCGCTAACATCTGAAATAAGAAAACATAGGGCACTTAGGTCACAGAAAATGGAATACATATACGAATATATATTTTATAAAGGGTATATACGTAGTTGAGTTTTTAGGGGAATCCCGGCGGGCCCCCAGGGCGTAGGCGGAAATTCTCAGGCGAAGGGGGTTTAGGAAGAACAACCAAAATGAGGGTTTTTGCCGTACGTAGTCGTATACGTATATTAGTGAAAAGAGAAACGTAACTTTCTCAAATTACCCTTTGATAAAGGTTAAGTAAGCATGGACATGTTTACGTATAGAAGATCACCGGCGACACCGGAAAAGTTTTGAAAAGCTGACCTATTTTGGCAAAAATTTAGGCACCTGGGCAAGGTATATTCCAGGGTTTTTTCCTGAAGGGGGATTTTTTTCAGACGGGCATATACGGGGTCGGCCGAACCTAACTTTTGGGTGTAGGATTCATCAGGACTTTGTTTATTTGCTTGTTTATTATTGCTTTGTTTCTGTATTTGAATACTTATTGAATGTTTATTGTATTTATATATAATTAAGCATTAATGTATTTGTATAATGTATATAACTAATTATTTATATAGTATTCAATTAATTTGTTTGGACCGCTTCTGCTTTAAGTACAATAATGTTTTATGCCACTTATGCATATTAGGGATGTAATCGGGGCCCGGCCCCGGCCCCGGCCCCGGTAGTCAGGCCCCGGCCCCGGTGGTCAGGCCGCCGGTACCAACCGGGGCCAAAAATTAGCAAAATTTTGTGGTAAGTTTTGGACATTTTTTGGATTCAAAATGTTAAATTTTCGAAAGTCAAAAAGTGTTACAAATAGTTTGTTTTCCCGCTGATATGAATGAAAACAACGATGGTAACGTCTCGTATATCAAAAATTATTGCAAAAATTTAAATTTTTAAGAAAATTTTTGAAAATTTTTCGATTTGGACCCCCAATTTCCCGGCCCCGGTTTTCGGTACCTTTGCCAAAATTTCTGGTCTCGGCCCCGGCCGGGGCCAATACTCTGAAATCCCGTCCGACTTCTCCCGGTATGGGCTGGTTCCGGTGCAATTTGCACGTATATATATATATATATATATATATATATATATATATATATATATATATATATATATATATATATATATATATATATATATATATATATATATATACATTAGAGATGCACCGGGGCCGCCACTGCCGGGCCGGGGGGGGCCGGACCCCATCGTAATGGTTGTGGCCGGGGCCGGGGCCGAAGACCTTGGCCCCGGTACCGCGGGCCGGGGCCTAGAAATTGGGGGTCCAAATCGAAAAATTTTCAAAAATTTTCTTAAAAATTTAAATTTTTGCAATAATTTTAATTATACAAGACGTTACCATCGTTGTTTTCATTCATATCAGCGGGAAAACAAACTATTTGTAACACTTTTTGACTTTCGAAAATTTAACATTTTGGTCAAAAAATGTCCAAAACTTACAAAATTTTGTTAATTTTTGCCCCGGTTGGTACCGGCGTCCCGACCACCGGGGCCGGGGCCCGACGGGGGGGGGCCGGGGCCGGGGCCAGGCCCCGGTGCATCCCTAATATGCATAAGTGGCATAAAACATTATTGTACTTAAAGCAGAAGCGGTCCAAACAAATTAATTGAATACTATATAAATAATTACACATTATACAACACTAATGCTTAATTATATATAAATACAATAAACATTCAATAAGTATTCAAATACAAACAAAGCAATAATAAACAAGCAAATAAACAAAGTCCTGATGAATCCTACACCCAAAAGTTAGGTTCGGCCGACCCCGTATATGCCCGTCTGAAAAAAATCCCCTTCAGAAAAAAAAAAAAAAAAAAAAACCCTGGAATATACCTTGCCCAGGTGCCTAAATTTTTGCCAAAATAGGTCAGCTTTTCAAAAACTTTTCCGGTGTCGCCGGTGATCTTCTACACGTAAACATGTCCATGCTACTTAACCTTTATCAAAGGGTAATTTGAGAAAGTTACGTTTCTCTTTTCAACTAATATACGGTATACGACTACGTACGGCAAAAACCCTCATTTTGGTTGTTCTTCCTAAACCCCCTTCGCCTGAAGAATTTCCGCCTACGCCCTGGGGCCCGCCGGGATTCCCTCAAAACTCAACTACGTATATACCCTTTATAAAATATATATTCGTATATGTATTCCATTTTCTGTGACCTAAGTGCCCTATGTTTTCTTATTTCAGATGTTAGCGGCAGCCCAAATCAGTTAGCAAACTGTCCTAGTTCTCGATCAATGATCATCAATATAATTATTCATCATTTGAATTGGTCAATCAGTAATCGGCTATCTGCTTGGTTTCTGGATTCATCAGGACTTTGTTTATTTGCTTGTTTATTATTGCTTTGTTTCTGTATTTGAATACTTATTGAATGTATATTGTATTTATATATAATTAAGCATTAATGTATTTTTATAATGTATATAAATAATAATTTATATAGTATTCAATTAATTTGTTTGGACAGATTCTGATTTAAGTACATTAATTTTTTATGAAGCTTATGAATATTATGGACCGGGCCCCGGCCCCGGCCCCGGTAGTCAGGCCCCGGCCCCGGTGGTCAGGCGCCGGTACCAACCGGGGCCAAAAATTAGCAAAATTTTGTAAGTTTTTGACATTTTTTGACCAAAATGTTAATTTTTCGAAAGTCAAAAAGTGTTACAAATAGTTTGTTTTCCCGCTGATATGAATGAAAACAACGATGGTAACGTCTGTATATCAAAAATTATTGCAAAATTTAAATTTTTAAGAAAATTTTTGAAAATTTTCGATTTGGACCCCCAATTTCTAGGCTCCTGGCCCCCGGTACCGGGGCCAAGGTGGCCCCGGCCCCGGCCCGGCCGGGGCCACGATGAGGTCCCGGCCCCGACCCCGGTCCCGGCAGTGGCGGCCCCGGTGCATCTCTAATGTATATATATATATATATATATATATATATATATATATATATATATATATATATATATATATATATATATATATATATATATATATATATATATATATATATATCATGGGGTAGCTCGGAGAGCACCCCATAATATGAGCAAAAACGGTCAAATGCAGTCTTTTGAAAACGTTAATTAAGCAAAACTAATTAACGGTAAGGAGTTGAGAGCTAAAATTTGCATTTCTGAAATCTCCAGGCCAAGAGCTTTCGAATGACACCAAACTTGCCCGGAAAAAATGAACTTTGAAAAAATCGACTTTTCTGACCACTTTGTATGTGTGGTTTTTTTTCTGTTGTGTTCGTCCTTTACGCTTTTGTACAATTTTGTGTCCAACGAATTTTTCACATGGCTTATGGTGGTAACCTTTACCTATTATTATCTTGTTAGCATAACCATGAACCTGTTCACTATTGATTATTTTTGCCCCATTTGGCTCCTAGCGATTTTTACAGACTGTCAAACATGGGGTTGGGAAGCGTTTGGACTTGGAAATTTTTCGAGGCCCCAACATAGAAAATTGTCAAAAAGTCGTCTAAAATAGCGTTTTTCGGCCATTTGGTGGTGCGCATATATAGTAAATCGGGGGCGCTGAAAACGATGAGCATATCGCCGAAACCGACGGATGTGACCCTCGGACTGCATGGCGCCCGTGGTTCCTCGCCCAGAGTCAAAGTTGGGAAAAGTCCCCAAAAACAGCTATTTTCGGCCATTTGGTGGTGCCCATATATAGTAAATCGGGGGCGCTGAAAACGATGAGCATATTGCCGATACCGTCCGAAGTGACCACTGGTCAGCATGGCTCCCGTGGTTCCTCGCCCGGGGTCGAGTTGAAAAACTCGCTTGCACCGCGGTTTTCGGCGTTTTGGTTGGGGGCATATATAGCAAATCGACTACGCTCGATTCAATGGGCATATTTCTGAAACCGATGGAAGTGACCAGTGGTCGCTACGGCCTGTGGGACCTATTGACCACTGGTCAAACGGCCTAAAACAGCGTTTTTCGGTGTTTTGGTCGGGGTATATATAGTATATCGACTACGCTCGTTTCAATGGGCATATTGCCGAAACCGATGGAAGTGGTGATGGTGCCGGCCTAAGGGACCTATTGACCACTGGTCAAACGGCCTAAAACAGCGTTTTTTGGCGTTTTGGCCGGGGCATATATAGTAAATCGACTATGCTCGTTTCAATGGGTATATTGCCGAAAGCGATGGAAGTGACCACTGGTCACTATGGCCTCGGGGGCCTATTGACCACTGGTCAAATGGCCTAAAACAGCGTTTTTCGGCGTTTTGGTCGGTGACATATATAGTATATCGACTACGCTCGTTTCAATGGGCATATTGCCGAAACCGATGGAAGTGACCAGTGGTCACTACGGCCTAGGGGACCTATTGACCACCGGTCAAACGGCCTAAAACAGCGTTTTTCGGCGTTTTGGCCGGGGCATATATAGTAAATCGACTATGCTCGTTTCAATGGGTATATTGCCGAAAGCGATGGAAGTGACCACTGGTCACTATGGCCTATTGACCACTGGTTAAACGGCCTAAAACAGCGTTTTTCGGCGTTTTTGTCGGGGGCATATATAGTAAATCGACTGCGCTCGTTTCAATGGGCATATTGCCGAAACCGATGGAAGTGACCACTGGTCACTATGGCCTATTGACCACTGGTCGAATGGCCTAAAACAGCGTTTTTCGGCGTTTTGGTCGGGGGCATATATAGTATATCGACTACGCTCGTTTCAATGGGCATATTGCCGAAACCGATGGAAGTGACCACTGGTCACTATGGCCTCGGGGGCCTATTGACCACTGGTCAAATGGCCTAAAACAGCGTTTTTCGGTGTTTTGGTCGGGGGCATATATAGTATATCGACTACGCTCGTTTCAATGGGCATATTGCCGAAACCGATGGAAGTGACCAGTGGTCACTGCGGCCTAGGGGACCTATTGACCACTGGTCAAACGGCCTAAAACAGCGTTTTTCGGTGTTTTGGTCGGGGGCATATATAGTATATCGACTACGCTCGTTTCAATGGGCATATTGCCGAAACCGATGGAAGTGACCAGTGGTCACTGCGGCCTAGGGGACCTATTGACCACTGGTCAAACGGCCTAAAACAGCGTTTTTTGGCGTTTTGGCCGGGGCATATATAGTAAATCGACTATGCTCGTTTCAATGGGTATATTGCCGAAAGCGATGGAAGTGACCACTGGTCACTATGGCCTCGGGGGCCCTATTGACCACTGGTCAAATGGCCTAAAACAGCGTTTTTCGGCGTTTTGGTCGGGGACATATATAGTATATCGACTACGCTCGTTTCAATGGGCATATTGCCGAAACCGATGGAAGTGACCAGTGGTCACTACGGCCTAGGGGACCTATTGACCACCGGTCAAACGGACTAAAACAGCGTTTTTCGGCGTTTTGGCCGGGGCATATATAGTAAATCGACTATGCTCGTTTCAATGGGTATATTGCCGAAAGCGATGGAAGTGACCACTGGTCACTATGGCCTATTGACCACTGGTCAAACGGCCTAAAACAGCGTTTTTCGGCGTTTTTGTCGGGGCATATATAGAAAATCGACTGCGCTCGTTTCAATGGGCATATTGCCGAAACCGATGGAAGTGACCACTGGTCACTATGGCCTATTGACCACTGGTCGAATGGCCTAAAACAGCGTTTTTCGGCGTTTTGGTCGGGGGCATATATAGTATATCCTCTACGCTCGTTTCAATGGGCATATTGCCAAAACCGATGGAAGTGACCAGTGGTCACTACGGCCTAGGGGACCTATTGACCACTGGTCAAACGGCCTAAAACAGCGTTTTTCGGCGTTTTTGTCGGAGGCATATATAGTAAATCGACTACGCTCGTTTCAATGGGCATATTGCCGAAACCGATGGAAGTGACCACTGGTCACTATGGCCTCGGGGGCCTATTGACCACTGGTCAAATGGCCTAAAACAGCGTTTTTCGGCGTTTTGGTCGGAGGCATATATAGTATATCGACTACGCTCGTTTCAACGGGCATATTGCCGAAACCGATGGAAGTGACCAGTTGTCACTACGGCCTAGGGGACCTATTGACCACTGGTCAAACGGCTTTAAAACAGCGTTTTGCGGCGGTTTTGTCGGTGGCATTTATGGTAAATCGACTACGCTCTTTTCAATGGGCATATTGCCGAAACCGATGGAAGCGACCAGTGGTCACTACAGCCTAGGGGACCTATTGACCACTGGTCAAGCGGCCTAAAACAGCGTTTTTCGGCGTTTTGGTCGGGGCATATATAGTATATCGACTACGCTCGTTTCAATGGGCATTTCGCCGAAACCGACGGATGTGACCCTCGGGCTGCATGGCGCTCGTGGTTTCTCGGCCAGGGTCAACGTTGGGAAAGTCCCCAAAAACAGCGGTGGGTGGGTCCTGTGTGGGTTAAAATGAGATCGAATATGCTGCCACGTACTCTACAACAATACCAAAAATGAAAGAAGACAAGTAGGAAAAATGCTCCTTGCAGTCGCATGTAAAATGCAATATGAGCTAAGGGCAGCATTTTGAATCTTGTCTTCTACCCATTTACATGCTGGCTCATATTAAGTATTTTAACTCTTGTCTTTTACGTATTTAAATGCTGCCCTTAGCTCATATTGCATTTTGCATATTGTAAGGAAAATTTCTACTTCCTTTATTCCGGAAGGAATTTCGTAATTTGTTGTTTTCATGCTTCTGATTTTTTCAAATTTTGTTAAGTAATTTTGTGTGTATTACAAAATGCAGTTGTGAAAATGTCTCTAAATTAATTATAACGAATATTTGAAATTTTCTGTTCTAAAATTCCAATTGTAATTGATGAAAGACGGGCACTTTCGTTCAGACGTGAACGATAGATCGCCGAATGAAAACTACACGAATTTATTTTTGACACGCTTCCTATGGCAAAAACTTTAAAATTCTAAGTAAACAAAAAGGTTAACCCAGTTGGTTATTATCGCATTACCTATTCCAATTGTTTTGCAGTATTGCTTTATAATTTTGATTGTATAACCCTTGCTGGGGGCCTGCATCCAATATTAAATAATGTTAAAATGTAACTACGAATTTTGTACTTGAACCGGGAACCGGAAGCTAGAACCGGAACCGGAACCGGTACTCTAGAACCGGAACCGGTTTGAAAATTGGAACCGGTCCCAACTCCCAACTCTAATACAGAGCGATCAGGGCGAAGCAGAGTTTGTGTGCATGCTAGGTAAGTTTTTTGCTCAACAGCATCAAGTTATGAAGGAATCTGAAAAATGATTTAAAAGAATTATGAAACCTGACCAATATACAATGCACAATTAATACGTAGGGAATCGGGTACAACTAATTTTGATCTGTACCGGTGATCACAGTGCCAAAGGCTCTAAGCTGAACGCTACGACATCTAAGCTGAACGCTGCGACACGTTTAGCAGTTTTCGTGGGGCCGTTCCCCTTGAACGGCCAATTTTTAAACGCAATTTCACCGGACGCTTGGACTCCTTTAAAGGTTGTGAGTGCCCCTTCATTGTATCCCCTCGAAATTGGAGTTTAACACAACGAAGGGACGGTAGTAATGCAACCTTTGAGTGCAGCTATTCGGAGGAGTTATGTATAAATAAAAACTGATATTAATACCAGGGGGGTAATACAACCTTTGTAGTGCAGCTATTCGGGAAGAGTTTTATGTATAAATAAAAACGGATATTAATACCAGGACCGGTAGCAAGTGCAGCTTATTCGCAAGTGTTATTAATACGAGGGACTGGTAGCAATACAACCTTCACATTATGCAATAGCTATTCGTATATATTCTGTATAAATAAAAAGGATATTAATAGTAAGGGTATATTAAAAAGGAAATACGAGTGGTCTGTATCAATAACCTTTGCAGTGCAGGTAACGAAACCCGATTCACAGTGTTCAGTATCAATAAAAAGCAGCAGCTAGGAAGTCCGGTGTAGACGGACGATGAGGACTTTGTCTACATGGCTCGAACTGTGCTGATCCGTTGAGGATTTTGTCCACTCAATGCAGACTCTGTCCGGTGGAAACAGACTCTGTCCGGTGGAAACAGACTCTGTCCAGTGGAAACAGACTTTGGCCAGTGGAAACAGACTTTGTCCAGTGGAAACAGACTTTGGCCGACGGTACCGGACTGTCTGCTACTGAAGTCGGACTTTGTGCCCCTACGTTGTGACTTTGGCCGCAGTTCCCTAGGTGGTCACTGCTCCCGGACTTTGTGCTGAACAGCTGTGACTTGGCCTACCCAGTTCCCTAGGTGGTCACTGGTCCCGGACTTTGTGCTGACCAGTTGTGACTTGAGACTACCCAGTTCCCTAGGTGGTCCCTGGTCCCGGACTTTGTGCTAGTGCGACTTTGTGTTGGACAAAAGCG
>JASAND010011410.1:0-41758 GCA_030248195.1 Trissonchulus latispiculum
CATATATACCCTCCGCCATGAATTCCCCTTGAGTATTAATGCAAATTCTGTGATACTAATGCTTATACGTACTCTCCAGTTACCACCTAATTTTAAATTTAACAACAATTTTATAAGGCAAGGCGTAATCAGCGGTGTTCCACTGAGGAATTGTCAAAATTTAAATTTAAAAGATTGGAAACCGCCACTACTTCATTTCACTTTTAAAAGTCAGAGTACTGTCTCACTGTACATTGATTCGTAAACTGCTCCAGAACTATTATTCATAATAATCTGCGGTCTATTGTCAGCAACTTGATCTCAGTTACCGTTCGTGTATTAGGTAAGTTAAACTGTGGTCACACTTAATACGAGTTCTTCGATGACTTATTTAAATTAAAGTTTTCAGGATCGCATGAAGGGGAAGTATGTAGCAAAACATAGTTTATTGAATTCTTATTGTCTCCGTCAAAGACATGAACTGATGAGCATAAAAGTTTCAAATTTAATTGCGTTGTGCTAAGCTATTATTGGAGTTATTTAATGCTGTTAATTAGCCATAGTGACAGCAAAGGTAAAGACAGAGATCAAAGATCAAGTTGGATCAAAACTGGTTTTTCGAATGTTTCATCTAACTTGGAAGTCTGTTTATTAACTTCTACATATGTAAAACTGAAAACTTGTTTGTTCAGTAGAAGAATTAATACATAGTTTCATACTTTGCCATATGGATAACTAACTGTGTAAGCGTGTGGAAAACATAGTCTCAAAACTGATTATAGTAGACCTGCTGCGCCGAGGCGCTGCAGGAAAAATTGGAACACGTTTGGTCAAGTATTTGAAATAATCATTTTAATTAATTGCACTACAATTGAAGGTGCAAATTTTTAACGACTAAGTGCAGAATTTCAGGGTAACAAAAGCTTCAATAAATGAAGATAGACTTTTTGCATCGGATTGTTGTAATGTTGCGTCTACATCTAAAGTTTTGTTAATTATTAAAGAAAACATTAAATGTAAGCATTCCGAAGTTAAGTTACAAAATCAAACCTGAACTTATCTTCTAAATCACAGCCACTCCTTGCCAAGTACTTGATCGGGTCTTTCTTGCGCAAATATAAGCACGAATGCAGAAATCTGGCTACTTTCAATCCTATTTGGACGTAAACCTCCGTGATTGTTTGGTTCAAACGTTTTGAATGTTGTCATTTCGATTTTGTGCTTATCTAAATTTAGCCGCAATCTATTTTTCACAGCTTTGGAAAAGCATTCAAATTATCATGTTTCTGATTTGATCTAAAACATATGAAGAAAGGGGTTTTCAATTCTTGATTTCTAACTTTCAGGAAAATTTACTATTTCCTATATGTAGCCTACTCCGTTTCGTATGTAGTTTTTTATTCTTATAGGAAGCCAGCTAATTTAGAGCTAGCTCAAGCTGTATACTACACTATACATACATACATAACATACACAATGATGTAAGCTAGCATACATACATATGCTAACTAACAAGCCTTCAGCTTAAGGTTCTGTATTGATTCAAGGGAAAAGATGAATCCTTCTCTTTTCAGCAGCCGAACGTTTCAAGTCTAGAATTTAGGTTTAAGTTTTCCTTTCCCCTCTGAACCTCTGTTTTCAGCGCCCCCTCTTGCCGGTGCCTTGAGTTTATGTCACTATATTGTTGACCTGCAACATTTGTGTCACTGAAAGGTTGAATGCTAAGCTGAAGGCTAAAAAGTCCCTTTTTATTCCAGGAGGTAACTTTAGAAATTCCACTTGGAGTAGAACAAATGATTTTTAGTTCGTTTTGCTCAGCAATTTCTAACTTAACGGACTCATTTTAGTCGTATAATTATTGCATTAACCAACCTTTTTATTCCTTTATCACTATATATACGTGCTTGAGTATCCTGAGTTAAAAATCTTCTTTGTGACCTATATTGTAAAGTACACTATTGAACCGTAAATGCTAAGTCTGGGTCTTTCATTCTAAATTGATTGTTACTTCAAGTCGGACTGCCAGTTAAATTTAGCCTTTAAATCTGACATTTAACTTTTCAATGTTATAAATGTATAAGTGAATTCTCCATGAACAAGCGTTTTAATCTGGCTTTATGAAGGCACATTATGAGGGGGTTTTATTGGCCTAGGTAAACACTGATTTGAACATATTTCCGGCCTTTTGGGGGTCTAAGGGGGAGCATAAAATAGATACTTTCTTGATTTTCAAATTTATATTATGTACACTTCTATTGTAACATGTTCAAAAATGCATCATAGTTCCTCGGTGAATGTTTTCTCTTTAAAACCGAAGGCCAAAAAATTACTTCTGGGCATCTGGGGTTGAAAATGTTGCTTAAAAGTTGATAAATGCAAAAGTATATAAAGTATAAAAAGACTTCAATCTGCATCTGAAACTTTAAATTTGCAACTTTTAAATTTCCTGATTATTAAAATCAGAAATCCAACTGAAATTAAGCCATTGTCCCACTCTCTGCTTCTTGTGTGTGTTGTACAGAGAACATAAAATCATTGAAACCTTTCATATTTATGCAGCTAACATAAATTTTGCAATTAGAACTAAAAATCACTTTTTTACTAATTTCTACTCTAGGCCATTATTAATCCATAATATCCTGTTTGAAAATGATACCGTTTGCGTCAAGATATGGATAAATGGGAAATACGAATTTTCGCGGTACCCTTGACGAGGCCACGGGCCTACAGTACGCCGGAGAACAACAGACCCTAAGACACCCCTTCTGTAAACATATTGGCCTGATATGTCTGGCTGGCGGTCTGCTAACCCTTGTCAGTAGGTTTATATATGTCTTGTATTGCTGTTTAAAACCCACAAAAAAGATTAAACTGTGCATAAGTCCCCCCCCAATCCTTGCAAATCGCAAAACTTCGTCAAATTGGCTAAAGTCTGTGGCTTCTGTAGCTCTCTTGGGGATCCAGCAAAATTTAATTTCTAATGACCTTCCAGGAACAGCAGATACCTGCATTCGTACAAACGTGGGAGAGGGGATGCAATCCCCTCCCAGACCGACAAAAAACGGGTTTTGCCCCTTTAGCGAGAAGACCCACTCCGCCAGAAGGGAAAAGGAGTAGACCCCTCAGCGATTTTTATAAAATTTAAACGTTTTTTGCAAATTTTACCGAGGTTTTTGAAAACTTTCTTAAAAATCGTTGACAGCTTCATTTTCCCCTAATTTTTAGCTAGCTGTAGCTTTCAGCTAAAAATGGACAAAATTTGCAATTTTTGCCAGTTGTTATGCAGACCCCTTTTGCAGATATCATGTAAATTTATACGATATATTTTTTAATTTCAGTAGTATGGTCCTGCGCCCTCAGTTCACTGGGAGTAACATCGCTACCGCTAGGATTATATCTTCTGTAAGAGCTAGTTACAATTAATTGTTAGGTCTGATACATTATTGTTTAGAATTTAAGTTTGTGAAGTTAGGGTTGTAACCGTTAAGAAATTTAACTGGCAGGGCCCGACTTTCTGCCTGCTAAACTGACCCGAGCCCTGTCCGGAGCCCGAAAGCCCGCTCCAAGGCCCGGCAGCCCGGTGAAGGCCATACATGTGCTTGGGGGGGGGGGGGTGTCCCCCCCCCCCCCCCCAGACCTGGAGCTCATCCCCCCAGAGGGGTCCCTCACCCCCCCAGAATCCAGATTTTTCCGCTTTTTCGGGCAAAAAACCGGAAAAATCCGGTTTGGCGGGCGGCCTCCGGCCGCCGGCTCACCCCCCCCCCCAGAATTTCCCCTCCTGCACATGTCTGGTGAAGGCCCGACATATACAGAAAACAGTGTCACACAATAGCTAGTGCTAGCTAGTCTTTGCAACTGTGTAGACAGCTCCAGAGGTCTAACAAAATCCAACTATCTATTGAAAATGGTTTGGAAATTGAAATATGTTAAGCTTGAATATGTTGAAATAATGTTAATATATAACTTGAAATATGTTCTGAATTATATTCGATCGGACGTGATCGGGCCTCCTAGGCCGCCTTGTTTGGGCTTTCTTGGCCGACTGGACCAGGGTTCGGGCCGTGCTTGCCGCTGCACAAAGCCGAGTCAGCCTCAAAGCTCGGACACAGCTTTTGTGTACAGTGACATTAAATTAATTAATATTCACGATATATACATTTTGCGATAAAATCAAACTTAATTCGGATCCACTTAACTGTTCCCCAACTTGTTTAAACTAAATACTTGTAAAGTTCAAGATTTTTTAGAAACTCAGATATTAAGAAAATTTATATATGTTTTGGTTCAAAATTAATCAGAATCACCTGTCGGTTCTTACAAACAAAATTCTTTATGTTTGTAAGTAACCTTTTGTTAAGCTATGGCTAAAGTAAAGAAGAGTATCGATAAATCGGCATGGAACTACATACCAATCCTTCAAAAATTTTTATACTTATTTTTATTTTAGATTTTTTGCCGTCTGTATGACCTTGATAGAATTCAGCTGGCTCATAAATAAGTGTGCTTGCTGTGGGTAAGTCGTTTTGTGCTATATATCAGTTTTCGTAAAAATAACTTTTTTAAAACTTCCCAACCCGATAATTACAGTATTCAGTTAAAGATATTTTTATCTTCAGTGACTTATCTGACAGCAAATTCGCCTAATGGTGCCGTTTTAAATGGTTGAAATCAGCGTAATAGACTATTTTAGTCTCAAGCTGCCGGGGTTGTTTGTAGCTGAGTGGTAGGGTGCTCTACTGTGGGACCGGCAGTTTGTGGTTCAAATCCCAGCCAGCAGAGACTTTTTGTTTTCAAGATTTCTGCCGTTTAGGGAAGGCGGTTTCTGCTGTATGCTGTGGAAATTTGTGATGATGTTGGATACCTGGAAACGAGGGATATTCTATGTTCTGGCCTCCATTCCTTGCTTCGTTCTTTCCGGCATTACCATCAGTGTTCTAGGCACTATCTGTGGTAAGGCTCCCCCACGTTAATTGTAAACAACTAATTATGTAAAGTAATCAACAGTTAGATGCTGTTGGAGCATTCCTATTCCCAGGTTTACTCCATTTTTAAGGTTTTTAGCCAGCAGAATAGTCATTTTGTTCTGTTTATTTTATCTCAAGGTTATAGCCAGTAAAATCGAGAGTACATAATATAAGAGTGTGCCACTAGGCACACTATATGGAATCAATTGAACTTTATCCCCTTAACTAGTTTGGGGGGGGGATAAAGTTGAATTGGGGTCAGTAATCAAAATAAGTGCTGAAAAGATGTATGTAATAAATATGGGTTTTTTCACGAAAGTCCCCCTGGCCCACATTCCGCAAAACTTGACCAAATGAGCTGAAATTTGGTATGGGCATTTTTTCGACTACGCTGAGTTCAAATATAGCAAATTTTTTTATTTCACGAAATTAGATTTTTTTCGATTCGTAAGGGAGAACCAAGTCTTCGATTTTGCTGAAAAGTTGTATATGGGGTTTTCGGGGTCGCAGAACACGAGACTGAAGTCGGTTTTTCGATTAGCTTTTCGTTAGATCAGTATAAGATTACAAATTTAGCTCATACGGAACTAACGAAAAGCTGAACGGAAAAATGGACTTCAGATTCGTGTTCTGCGAACCCGAAAAATCCATTTTTTGTGCTTGATTGTGCTGAAAACTTGCATATAGGGGTTGCATTTGAAGCTTACAACTTCAACTTAACAAAGGAATTTAGAATATAGTGCGTAATGCGTATTTATTTAGGTTAAAGTTTGTAACAAAAATACCAGTAAAGACAATCTGGCATTGAATTAATCTTTTTAGGCAGGTTTTAATTCTGGGCGGGGATAAAGTTCAATTGGGGTTCTTTCTGGGGGAGGGATAAAGTTCAATTGATCCACTATATGTTATCAGAGCAAACACTATGCTCTGTTCGCTAACGGCTTACCCCCCACAAATTAGACCCTAGTGACCCCCCGCAAATCAGTATTGGCCGAAACGGGGGTACGCTCTATGCTTAAAGCTCGAAACACAAGCAGACAGTACGTGCGCGAATTTTGTGCCTGCTGCGAGCTTTAGAATACAAGCATAGCGCGCGAACTTTTTGAAGTGATGGGTCTAATTTGGGGAGGGGGGTCAGCCGTTAGCGAGCATATAGCACAGTTTTGCTCTGATAACATACAGTGTGCCTAGTGGCATACTCGTATATAGTATGTACCCTTGATAAAATTTAATAAGCCTTAAAAGATTCTTGTACATATCTTAAATTTTATTCTGACTGACAGTGGAAAAATTGTTTTAATTAATTAATTGCGAGCTGTTTCAGGTATCCTACTGTTTGTCCTGGGTCTATTCTACATCTCCAAAGCGTTTCAGTTCACCACCCAATCCGTTTATTCCATTGGAAAGGGCGATGCAAGGACTCAGTTTCAGACCCCCTCCATGCAGGATCCGGCGGTTGTGGGAGGCGCCGTTTTGGCGGGGGCTGCAGCCGTGCAGCAGTACCAGCAAGTACCCTAGAAATTTTGGAGGCTGAGAACAAAACCGTTTATGCAAATTAGTTTGAGTATTGCTTATTTTCCGTGGAAAAACACTGTAGTGGCATTTTTCTTGAATTCTAAAATAGATTTTAAAGTATGAAAAGATCAGTTCGCTTTCGAAAATTTAGTTTTTAATTTTAGTTAAGGTCATCAATCTAGCATAATCCTATAGCAAGCTTTACACCTATACCATACTGCTCTTTATGTACTTTACGTAAAAGATAAAACGTGTATGTTTTGAAGATATTATAGTATTTTTGTTTCATCTGTGTTTGTTTGTTTGTGGATTTGTTTATTGTGTGGGTTTTTCTAAAAATTAGAACTACATATCCTAAATTACCTAAAAAGTGAGCAGCAATTATATAATCATCTCTCAGACGCCGCGTTTTCGGCAGCATCCAACAAATCTGACGTGAGCCTTTTTGACAATGATTTGGAAATTTTGACCCACAGCTTTATGACTTACAGGCAGGCGAAGATTTGGTGCTCAGCGCACGTTAGACAACCGTGCTATATGCAATTGCTATTAACTTCTAGTTCATGTTGCTTGATGTCCAATATTGGTAGAAAAACATTTTACAGTAGTTCCATATTAATTTTTTCATATTAATACGGTGTAAACTGCAGATTCATTAAAGCATGTATTATGTAAGATCTCTATACACGCGGATTATGTTGTTTTTAACTATTGGTACTGTTCTTGTGTCCAGAATTCCATATATATTTTGATGTTGTTTTTGAATTTCTATGTGCATTTTGTCGTATGCATGAAGTAAAACAAATTGATGGACCCTAATGTTGATTATAGCATTCTAATGCAAATAGGGAGTTAACAGGTTTCGGCTATTTGAAACTTTTTACGAATTATTCATTCTGTAGCCAAAATCTCAAAGTCGGCTGATATATTTCGCTGACCATTTCACCCTGGCTGCAGTTTGAATGATCAATTGAATCTTGTGTCACTGTTGCGAAGATTATTGTTACAATGCAGGGCGCAAGGAAATTGGAACAAGCAAAGGCTATACATTGGGCATTGGACTAGCTAAGTTATCAACATGAAAGAAATAAGAAATTTTGTAGACTAGACTAACGCTCTGCCAACTGAGCTAACGGAGCACAGTCGTATCAGTCGTATGTAGGAGGTCGTGTAACCACCTGTGTACATAACATTCACTACGTGAATCTATGGCCGTATGCAGAAAACCATTTTGTATATCGTTACGAGCAGTCTTGTCAACCGGGCTTGTTTCGGCTCACGTTTGGAGCATTTTCATTCCCAAGTTCTAGAACAACTTTTTTGTTTCTTTGGACAACACTGATTTCACAAACTGTGGGATGTGGACTGCACAAATGCCTCTGATCCAAGTAGCACTTCAAGGCCATTTGGACCGGTGAACAACACTACCTCCTCCCACGTGTCCTTGCGCCACCTTCTGCCCACATGCAATATTTTAGCCAATTTCATAGACCACAGCAAAGGTTAGAGAAGGGGCAGGGGGTGGTATCGAAAATAAATATTAAACACACATATCCAGATGAAAGGACTGCCCTTGATTGTGTAGGGCGCAAAACCCAATAAGGATAAATAAAGAAGCGTAGCCATGTTTTCTTGTCTTTTTGGGTTTTTGGGTTGTCGTTTTTAAATACCTACAACAACCCAATGATAAACTAGGGTTAAACCGAGAGTGCGTAATTGCACTATATTTAAGAAGAAGAGTAATGCTGATTCCACAGTCCCAGTCGCGAGTTTACGCGCGTCGAAGCGCATCAAGGCGCTACACTGCCATGCTACATTTGAAGGCGTCGACGCACGTCGACGCTTTCAAATGTAGCATCTCGCCTAGGCGCCATGTTACCACTAGAGGTATCGATGCGCGTTGATGCGCGCAAAATGATATTGACGGTTGTAAAATATAGGATATATCAGTGAGCTAAGCCTAAGCATAGAGAAATTTTGTTGTGAACTAGGTAATGAGCAATCTTTCATGAATAATCAACTTAAAATTAGCGATACCTACTTTCGTGGCTTAGTATGACCAAGAGTTCATAATACCCAGAGTAAGACACTCAGCTCTTCCTAATAGAATAAGCTTGCGAGATGCTCGACACATTGAGGCTGAAATCTCGGCGGGGGGGCTTCTCAGCGTGTAAGCATACAACGCTGACATTTTTTAATAACGGGCGTTTTCGACAAATTAAATACTATAACTTGAGCTAGGAAAATCGTACAGCAATAATTTTTAGATCATTATGTTGCGTAGAACGAGATCTTTTTAACGATATAAAAATTATATAGGACGGTTTAGGCAATCCCTCATGAATTCAGCAACAACGTAAGGCATTTCTTAGAAATGATGAAATTCCCAGAATTTTCGTGGCAAGGATGCTTTATTGCCGGTTTTGTAATAGATTACCGAAACCGAACTATATAATTTTTATATCGTTAAAAAGATCTCGTTCTACGCAGCATAATGATATAAAAATTATTGCTGTACGATTTTCTTAGCTCAAGTTATAGTATTTAATTTGTCGAAATTCCCGTTTTTAAAAAAATGTCAGCATTGTATGCTTACACGCTGAGAACCCCCCCCCCCGAGATTTCGGCCTTAATGTTTCGAGCATCTTGCAAGCTTATTCTATTAGGAAGAGCTGAGTGTCTTACTCTTGGTATGACTCATAGCAAGTGAACATAATACAATAAGAGCATGTATTATTAGCTTGACACATCCTCTGCACGCTAACGGCTGACCCCCCCCCGCAAATTGGTACGAAACGGAGGTACGCTCACTCACTCTATGCTTGTATGCTAACGCTCGAAAACACAAGCACTACGTGCGCGAGTTTTGTGTCTGTTTCGAGCTTTAGAACACAAGCATAGCGGCAAAATTTTTTGAAGTGAAGGATCCAATTTGCGGGCAGGGGGTCAGCCGTTAGCGTGCAGAGGATGTGTCGCGCTTATAATACATAAGAGTATGACAGCTGTCATACTCTTATGTATTATGTACTCTTGCTCATAGTGCTGAACTAGATTAGAATGGCGGAACAAGTTCAGTTGGGGTTGTTCTGTGGCTGAGACCGGTCGGTCGTGTGCAACGTCTGTCCCTGTCCCTGTCATTTTGTAGTGCGCGTCGTAGGAATTCCAGTTTTGTGAGTTGTGCCTATTTCAATTTATTTGGTCATTTTTATGTGACTTTGAAATAAATGCCAGTACTCGAGTAGGGTTCATTCTAGATTTTGAGCGAGCGTTAGTTAGTACTGCCCTATTCTGACAAATAACGCCTAAACATTTTACTTGCTTAGGATATCACACGCCTACGACAAGAACTTGCAATTCTACGGTCAGTCAGCGTGAATTTAGCACCCGGGGTTTCTTACCCGACACAGTTGTAGACGCACGTTGGCACGCGTCGACGCGCGTACACCAGCGTTCGCGACTATGAAGGCACCTTATCACTGAGCCTCAGGCTGCGCCCTACCAAAATATGAACGCATTTGGATTGCCCAATAACTCCCAACCCTACCACTTTCTTTTGAGGGGAGTGGATTTCGGAAAATATCCTATTTTACGACCCCCCCCACAAACGGGGAAACATTCGCTTATATATTGTGGTCGGAGCACTGTTACGCAATGCCAAGAGGAAAAGCCCTCCGGTGCCTTACTTTTCTTCTTAAATATAGAATAATTGTGAACTCTTGGTGAACCCTTTGGAAAACTATTAATCTGCTTCCGAAATTTATTCACTATTTTTAAGGCTTTCTGTCTGGTTTTAAAATTGAAAGTAAATCTAACACAACGTGTATTAATTCTAAGCAAACAAGTAGCAATAATTTTAATCAAATAACTCGAAATTGCCGCAAAAGTTTTCATGAATGTTGTTAATATTTACAAAATTTGCTATTAAAATTCAAAAAACATTGTTCTTATTACGATACAGGCCATGTTAACTGTTCATGTTGCCATTTGTGTGAAGTCTGCGACACAAGAAATAAGCGAACGTTTCGTCAAGAATCTAGTTTAAAATTTGCAAAACTTTCGCGAAATTGTTTTGAGAAATTTGTCCAGAAATGCCACTTTGCCACTTCAGCATGAGCTGTAGTACCGTGTTATTATTTATTCACGCACTGTATTAAAGGGTGTTGTTGAAACTGATCTGTTTGAAAATGTTATAAATTGCGCCCCAAGATATGGATAAATGGGTAATAGAAGTTCTCGCGCTACCCTAGACGAGACAACCCGTCTGCAGTTTGCCGGAAAACAGCAAACCCTTAGACATCCCTTCTGTAAACATATTGCCTTGATATGTCGATTTGGCGGTCTGATAACACTTATCAGTAGGTTTATACTTTTGGTGGTGGTGGTGCACTGGTGCAGTGGTTAGAGTGTCCACTTTGCACTGTTCAGGATAGATATAGATAAGATTTCTATAAGTGATAGAAACTTTCGTCAGAGTGAATTTTACTTTTACTATATTGGCAATACAAATATTACAACACAAACTTCAGCAATATAAGTCCGGACTGCGGTCAGTTTGTCTGAGAAACGGCAAATGTTGTGGGTGTGGGAAACTAGTCAGATGCTAAAGTCAAAGCGTAACAATATGCTATATTAAAACAAGCGCAAATAGACCACACAAATTTCAAACACTATGAAGGTATATATATATATATATATATATATATATATATATATATATATATATATATATATATAATTCCCTTTTTAAGGGGGTAACTTGTTTTTGCATTTCAGTAGTATGGTCCTGCGCCCTCGGTTCCCTGGGAGCAACTTCACTACCGCAAGGATTATATCTTCTGTAAGCTTAGTTCCAGGTAATTATTATTTACATTATACTTAATGATTTAGATTGGTGGTTATATTTATATACGACTACAGATAAACTTGTGCTTTAACGTTAACTTATGTTGTAAGTTAAAACGTTGTTTTAGATCTTTTGCCATCTGCATGACTTTGATAGAATTCAACTGGCTGATAAATAAGTGCGCCTGTTGTGGGTAAGTTAGGCTCCAATTTTTAAATCACAATACTGTTTCCACAAATTAATGCTGTCAGCCAACATGATTCGAGAATCTTTTGATGACAGCCTCCTCTGTTCCATAATCCCAAATTTTTGCTAAAGGAGTTGAAATTCTATTGATACGTCGACCGTGCTGAATTCGAATATCTTAAATTTTTCGATTTCGTGAACTAATATTTTCCTTGCCGATCCCTAGGACTAGAGTAGATGTGAAAATCGGTATTAAAGAAAAAGTCTTAAAATTTCTAAGAAATCTTCTGTTAACTGGATCTGACATTTTTTGAAAGGCTGAAATCAGCGTAATCACCTGTGGTTATTATGTGGCTGAGTGGTAGGGTTCTCTACCATCGGACCTGTTGTTTGAGGTTCAAATCCCAGCCAGTATAGACTTTATGTTTTCAACTTTTCTATCTTTAGGGAAGGGGATTTCTGCGGTGTGCTTTGGAAACTGGTGATGATGTTGGATACCTGGAAGCGGGGAATATTCTATATTCTGGCCTCCATTCCTTGCTTCGTTCTTTCCCATATTACCTCTAGTGTCTTAGGCACTGTCTGTGGTATGTCTGTCTGTGTATCTATGCAATGTACGCAATTTTCTTCTCGGCATTTTTGGCAGTTTTTGGGGTAATTTTGGTGAATAAATTATATGCATATCAACCGGCGACGTTTAATCCTAGGAATTTGTTATAAAATGAAGTGCTTAGGTTTTAATATGTCTACTTTGTAAAACTATGCAGTTTAATTATGACTCGTTGTTTCTCAAATTATTTTATCTATTTCCTTTCTTGCATTTGCACAGAAATGTATGTTTTGTATATGCAGTAATTTTTAAGGTTATTTGACCTATTAATTAATAGTTTTTGTTTCAGGTATCCTACTATTTGTCCTCGGCTTATTCTACATTTCCAAAGCGTTTCAGTTCACCACCCAATCCGTTTATTCCATTGGGAGGGACGACGGCGCAAGAACTCAGTTTCAAGCCCCTCCCACGCAGGAGATCGCAGCCACGCAACAGTACGAGCAAATATCCTAGAAATTGGAGACAGAGAACAGAACCGTTTATGCAAATTAATTTGAGCATATGCCTATTTTATGGCTAAAATAGTTGCATTTTCCTCAAATTTTAAAACAGATTTTAGAAAATCAAACAAAACTCAGTCTCTTTCCAAAATGTTATGCTTTCGTTTTGTATACATAAGGTCTACTGTCTTGAATAACTATAGCAAGCTTTAAACCTCATATATATGCTGCTACTTTATGTAAATGCTGAAATGTGTGTTTTGGCGATTCTATAATATTTCTGTTTGTTTTTTGTTAAATCAGATACTGTTTCTGTGATTGTGTGTGCGTTCACAAATAAAAAACAACCCTCTTTACTACTGGCAGAGAAGAGGCAGGGCAAATCTAATATTACCAAGAGTACATAATAGAATAAGAGTATGAAACTCTTACGCTACTATGTACTAAACACGCTTGACATGCTCGGGTCGTTAACTCGGGACCCCCCCCCCGAAAGTCTCGAGTAGACACACACTTATATGAAAGCATGTAATTAGTGCAGGGTGGGACCCCCCCTTGAGACTTTCGGGGGGGGGGGGTCCCGAGTTAACGACCCGAACATGTCAAGCATGTTTAGTACATAGTAGCGTAAGAGTTTCATACTCTTGCTCTATTATGTACTGTTGATATTACCAATATATGTATAGCCCATAACTTACTACATGGTACTTGGTGGAGCCTACGGGTCTAGCCTGGGCGCGACAGCCCACCTAGACTGCATACCTTGGACTACCGTGACATGGGGAGTCTCTGGAGGTGTATGTTCCGGCAACTTTTCTTTGAACGCCAGACGCCTTCAGTCGACTTTTGTAGGATTTACCACCCTTTTAACGTGTGTTTTCTTTACTTATGCTATACAATTTCTGCGGACTACCAGTGACAACAGTCCACTTCTCCAACTTGGACCTTCGGTGACCTGGGTCAAGTTGGGGACTATCACCAAAACTCCACCAAAACAACTGAAATTCTGCGTAGAACCGTTTCATAACTATATAGGAAAACGAGTTTCCAGCATTGTTTACACTGTAAATATCAGTTTTTGGTCAAGTCCAGTACTTTAGAGAGAGACCAACGTGGGCCCGGACTGGGTTCAGGATGTCTGAGCCAGTCAAATCACTTCAAAGACTCTAAATATATTATTATGGTGCAAAACGTGTTAAAACAGCGTTAATATCGCCAGAAAAACAATTACGGTGGCTGCTGTGACCTATTTTTGCAAATCTGAAGTTGAACTAGCTTTTTTGGGAATTCGTTCCCAAAAACTCGGGTGACCCAGACCGGAACGTAGGAGCCAGTGCGGCTGGGATATGTGGTATCGTGAGTACTTGGGTACCCAACCTATCAATTACAATAAGGCTCTTACCGGGCTTTCCATTGTCGTTTTGAGACAATTTTTCCGATAGCATGTTGAAACTTGTCCGAGGGTGGTTTTGGGGTGGTTGTCTTCAAGCGGGCGCCCTGGCATCAGCAGATAAGCTATGTAACCCAAACTGATACATTATATTATTTATAGGTGTTCTAATTGTCATGTTCCAAATTTGGCTCGAAACGGTAGAAGTACCTGGGACCTGGGAGATCTGACTTGATCTGACTGGGATCTGACTGGGAGATCGGCTTTTTTGTGAACTTTGCAATTTTTTTGGGAACCTGACTCGACTAGATGTTTCGGAACAGTGCTCAACGTCCAGAAAACACCCTTTTATACGATTTTTAGCAAAATTGGAACTCAAAACCGTTTTGGTTCTCCTTGAAAAACTAAAATTTTACAGTATTGCCATAGATCGATCAAAAATGTGTTCAAATCTATACACCCTTATCAACTAAGCTCAATCGGTTACGGCTTCCGAAAGCCAGATCCAGGTGTGCATATCCCGAATTCAAATTCAACCAACAACTTTGAACGGGAAACAACTGTTTGTATTTTGTATGGAATTTGGCAGTAACAGTTTTGCAGAAAGGTTTAGTAAGAATATGATAGCATGATTAAACCAAATAAAAAATATATTAAAATTTCGTTAACATGGTTCAGTATCTTGTTCCTTTGATCCATAAATTCTTTAAATCTTCTAGCTTCTTCAACTTAAGAACTCAAGAATGCTGAAGAAGAGGCTCAAGAACTGGACTCATTCCTTTTGATTCACCAAATCATTACAGCTTTGTAACACAACATAGCCACCTATCTGAACGGGAGGTCAAACTTCATTCGTAAAACCTATTTTTTGGACAGCAGTACTGCCCCTTGTCGAAGCAATTTCCTTTTTTGCTCGAGGTTTTCCGAGTAATTAGACAACGAAGTAACAGGTCGTAATGGACAATGGCCGAAAGCAATAGTAAATTTCCGAAACGAATAAGCACGGATAATCAACTACTCAAAAGACAGCGCTGAAGTTGGCAGGTCAAATCAAGAATTAACTTAATTGAAGACAAATATTCACGTAAACCAAATTAAGCAGTGAGATAATATGTAATATTCCCATTCCCCAACAAGGGTTTCGAGTAGTGCAAGTGCCACAAGCTCAGTACCTAATTTTTTGGACAGCCGAAGTCTTTACACCTAACCTAAGTAATCCACCACTACATTTGAACAGAACAACATGTTTTAATCTGTACAAATGCACAATAACAAAAATCTTCAACAACAATAACAAGCAACTACTAAAACGAACAACTAAAAAACAAAGATAGCCAAATTAGACAGGAAAGCAAAAGTTCAGCATAATTAAACAGGGATGGAAATTGGCGAGAATGGAGTTTAACTTTCAGCTTCCTGATGATGCTTCTTTTTCTTCTTCTTGCTCACACCTGAAATGTAAAAACTAATTGAAAATAAAAATAAAATAAACAAAAATTTTCATTAAAGCCATGAATATTAATATAAAAGGAAAGAGTTCTATAAAAGACACTGTCAGTCAGAGTACAGTGAAAGCCAACGCACTGGCACTTCCGTCCGGCTGTTGTTCTGCGGCTGCGTCTTCCTGTTCTTGTTTCACTTCTGAAAATGACAGAAAGATTAGACACAGTGTGTCAAGAAAAAAGAAATAAGTCTACGACGCAGTTTGTGCACAATCAATATCGAATATCAATGAGAGTTAAATAGTTAAAAATTGACTGATGAGAGTTGAGAGTTAGTAAAAAATTGACGAGAAAATGAAGTTAGGCAGCATAGGCACAAAGTGATGCTATTATCTAAATTTTGATCTCTCAAGCTAAACGCTTTTTATAGACTGCTAGCCAGAAAAAAATCAGCCCAAAAAATGCTATCGTTCCTCTAGACCAGGGGAACAACAAAAGCCCTGTCATCAGAGCCACAAAAAATAAGAAAACTGGAAGATTAAAAAATTAAAAACAACAATCTCCAAACCCCTATGCCCTGGACATAAACCACACCTGGGGCAGACTCGGAACGGGAACGTTTCTTCTTCTTTTTCTTCTCATGCACGGCAGTGACAGATTCTTCTGTAAAACAGCAAAAAATACAAAAAACACAAAAATAAAGATAAGCCATAAAAAGGCGTTTGCAGAATTGTCATACACTGTCTAACCTAAACATTCAAAAACAACCAATTTTTATACTCACATACCTGTCGTTAATTAGATGTCAATAGATCTTAATTCAAATTAATTAAACTAAATACAATTAATTAATTAATTGGACAAAAGCAACAGAATTTGCACCAGTGACGAGCCGCTGCTCTTCCTCTTCTGCTGCTGCTTCTGCCGCTTCCACTTTAATCTTTTTTGGTTTCGGAGTCACTGTTTGACTCGTTTCCTCCTCAACTGCAGCTTCGCCGGCTTCCTCTTCCGAAAATTCCTGCTTAAATTTCCGCTTTTTCCCTATCGTTGTGTCCGCTGACGCATCATAGGTATCGACGTCCCTGCAAAAAAATAATGAAAATATATACAGCCAGTAGCGTAGGTACGAAAAATTTTCAGGGGGGGCGGTGTTGACCGAAGGCTGGGGGGGGGGGTAAATTTCATTTTTTGCGCAATAATTGTATGCACGCTACATATGCTGTAACTTTCCCTGTTAATATGTTTTCTAGTTCAGTACATATATATATATATACATAGCTTAATGCTGTTGTAACCGAAAGCGGCACGCAAAAACCCAAAGCGGGGGGGTCTGGGGGGGGCGGAGCCCCCCAGAAGTTGAGAAAATTTTTAAATTTTGCCGTTAAAACGCTGCTGAAACATTGAATTCTTTGCATTGTATATTATCAGTTCCCAAACTAAATTTTGTAGTTTAATTTGCTACCTATTTAAATTTTTGACTTCCACAATCCCGTACGAAAACTAAGACTAAGATGCTCCCATTTGGAACAGGGTATTCTAAGCATATCCATTATCCGTCGTTGAAGGCAGATCATGTTTGGAATAATGCAGTTAATAACAGAACTACAAAGCAGGTAAACTAAGGTAAAGTAAAGCAAACTAGCAGAGGTCTAATTATAATAGGTACACAAGTCCCAACGGGGGGGTGGGGGGGGCGGACCCCCCAGAAGTTGAGAAAATTTTTAAAGTTCGCCATTAAACGCTATTGAAACATTTAATTCTTTACAATGATTTATCAATTGTCTAACAACATTTCGCACCTTTATATATTTGCTATTTTCTACGTTTACTGTCTTGTCCGAAAACTCAAACTATTAGGATGCTCCCATTAAGAACTGCGTATCCTGATTATATCAACCAATTATGCCGAAGCTGAGATGTTGGGAATAACGCAGATATTTAACAGCAAAACTGCAAAGCAAGTAGTTATATATACAAACATTCGTTAGCATGCTTAATGAAAAATAATAATTTTGATAATGTAAATAGCCAAAATTCGCGCCGAAGGCGCAAAAATTTTTTAATGGTGTAGAAAATGCATCAATGTTGAGCTATTTTGAAGCATTAATGTACAATTTGTGCATGTTTCTAATCACATTAAACGCCCGCGCTCCGCGCGGGCGTAAAATTTTTCATTTGCCCAAATTTTCAGGGGGGCAAAGCCATTATTTCGGGGAGGGCGGCCGCCCGCCCCGCCCGCCCCGTATCTACGCTAGTGTATACAGCAAATAGAAATCAACCCCCGTCAAATTAATAAAGGAGAAACCTAATAATCAAATCAACAGTAAATAATAATATTCATAATTAAGCAACTCATCCAATGCTAGAAATTTTGTTGGCAAAATGATGGTAAATGGAACATAATAATGTTTTGTCCACAATGAATTTTCCATAAAACAATAAATCTAGCATTTTAAATAAAAATATCTACTTCTACTATATTAGAATGTTTAGAAAGTTAGTTTTCAAAAAAGACGTACGTTTTGAAGACATGCTTCTGCATTTTGGCCTTAGCTTTCCCTGTTCCGCTGATACGTTTCAGCTAAAAAAGAAAGGGGTGAAAAATTAACAAAATTATTCTCGTCACACACAATACGCAATTTTTGCTTTTCCTACGGGTCAAATTTAGAGGCTTAGCGTTTGCACGTTGAGATGGGAGCTTTACACAAATGCTCCTACCTAGTTAATAGTTATGGGGACCCGCACGCGGCCTACATAATAACATATGAACATGAGGAGTAAAAATCCAATGGAAGGTCATAAAAAATGTCCACCCCCCCTTTTCCATTTTTGGCACTCCAGTAAAGGAAGAAAGGACAGATAGAAATGGGTGTCCGCAATTAGAATTGTGATAATTTAGTTTTAACAGTGTATCTTTAAGAAATGAGAGTTTAGACATGTTGCTGAGGAGCATTAGTCTATTACCTGCATACAGGGGCGCACCCAGGATTTTGAAAAGAGGGGGGTCGAGCTGAAATTTTCTGCTATCGCCTGACACGTTTACGCGTGGAGGGGGGGTGGCAGCGGCAAAGTTTTCCAAAGAGTTCATTTTGGGAGCAGCAAAAATGACGAGATTTAAGGCTAGTCGCAAGTCGACTCGGGGGGTCTGGCCCCCCAGAAGTTGAGAAAATTTTTGAAATTTTGAAAAAAGCCATAACGAAAATCTTTAAAAAGATTTCAATAAAAGTTGAGAAATTCTTTGACATATATAATGGCAAAATTTGTATTGGAAAGCTTGAAAAGATTTGAATAGAAAGCTCTGCCAGGCGCATTGTTAAAATTTTAATTTGTTAAAATCGAGATAGAATATATAGTGCCGCATGCGTGGAAATTCCGTAAAATGGAAATAGAAAAATAGAAAAGCGAAGCAGGAGCGAAAAATTGAGGTAAAAAAGCGCCGCAGGCTCCAAAACATTGTAAAAGTTATTAAACATTAGCGCCGCAGGCGAGAAAAAATTTTAAATTCAGTTAGAAAGGCGCCGCAGGCCCGAAAAATTTTGAAAATTCAAAGCGCCGCAGGGGAGAAAAATTATAAAACTCGAGATAGAAAAGCGCCGCAGGCGAGAAAAACTTTAAAAATCGAGATAGAGAAGCGCCGCAGGCGCGACAAATTCTAAAAATCGAGATAGAGAAGCGCCGCAGGCGCGACAAATTCTAAAAATCGAGATAGAGAAGCGCCGCAGGAGAGAACAACTCTAAAAATCGAGATAGAGAAGCGCCGCAGGCGAGAAAAATTCTAAAATCGAGATAGAGAAGCGCCGCAGGCGCGACAAATTTTCATAATTTTTAATTTTAAGCACTAAAAATAGCTCAATTTTTGCATTCTCCCCAAAAATTCCCGGTGGGATCGGACAAAAAGAGGGGGGTCGGAACCCCCAAACCCCCCCCCCCCTGGGTGCGCCCATGCCTGCATATGGTGTTTTTGGATGCTACTCGAGAAAACTGGGGTTTCTAGAGGTAACAAAGATGAAAGCATCCATTATGATGTGCTACAGACACAGTCATACAAGTTAGGTGCATTCATTCGCTGACCACTCTGCTAGACTGATACTAAAGTCTGACCAAAAAATGTAGGGAGCGAAATTGTTTTGTTTATACTGAATTACCGGTACATTTTTGCTGCAGCAATGTATATATTTTCTGAACCGTCATGGCATGAACTTTCTTTTGATTGAAAAAAATTTTTTAAAAAATTAAAATTCATCAAAAGAAGCCGATTTTTTAAGTTTTGAAAGATCAGTAGAAGCCAGGAACTAGCCGTTCAGTGGAAAATTAGCCCATGTCCCAGACATTTTGAATCCCGAAAATCAGCTCATTTCGTCAAAAATTGCGATAGTTATTCAATTTTTTCGATTTTCAAAATCCTTTGATCTTTGCCGCTTTTCCAACTTTGACTGGCTATTACTCGCGACTCACTCAATGCAGAAATTTTTTAATTGGATTTTCAGGACCGCTTACGTGTCAGCTTTCATGTGATATATGTAGTTTTTCAAAATTTGAAATTTGATTTTTTCGAAAAATACCACTTTTTGACCCAAAATTTCGACAATGCGAGTCCAGCAAAAGTGGGTAAAAATAACATTATCATAAAGTTTAATCTGAGCTGAATCCAACGATATAAAGTTTTCGTGGCTACGGCTTAAATTGCCCCGGCAACGAATTTTTAAACAATTTCCTATTTCAGCTGATTTCTGACAAGTTGTGCTATATTGTGCATTGATTTGACTCAAATAGTGTAAACTAGCCAAAAACTAGCTAAAAAGCGAAATTGTTTAAAAATTCGTTACGGATGCAATATAAGTCGTAACCACGAAAACTTTATGTCGTTGGATTCAGCTCAGATTAAATTTTATGATAATGTTATTTTTACCCACTTTTGCTGGACTCGCATTGTCGAAATTTTGGGTCAAAAAGTGGTATTTTTCGCAAAAATCGATTTTAAAATTTAGAAAAACCACATATATCACATGAAAGCTGACACGTAAGCGGTCCTGAAAATCCAATTAAAAAATTTTTGCATTGAGTGAGTCGCGAGTACTAGCCAGTCAAATTTGGAAAAGCGGTAAAGATCAAAGGATTTTGAAAATCGAAAAAATTGAATAACTATCGCAATTTTTGACGAAATGAGCTGATATTCGGGAATCGAAATGTCTGGGAGATGGGCTAATTTTCCACCGAACGGCTAGTTCTTGGCTTCTACTGATCTTTCAAAACTTAAAAAATCGGCTTCTTTTGATGAATTTTAATTTTTTAAAAAAATTTTTTCAACCAAAAGAAAGTTCATGCCATGACGGTTCAGAAAATATATACATTGCTGCAGCAAAAATGTACCGGTAATTCAGTATAAACAAAACAATTTCGCTCCCTACATTTTTTGGTCAGACTTTAGTATTCGGCGGGCGTCGTCAGTGGCGTACCGACATACTAGTTGCAGCTTTAGGTTTTTAGAACCCCCGTATTAAAATCAATCGAAATGCGTTTCTGCCCTGTGGTCCCATTCACACGTGCTACTTAGTATATATATGCATGCAAACACAAAAAAAAGAAAAAAGGTGACAGCATGTATTAGACGGGCCGAAGCCATATTAGACTGTAGGGTGTTATCCCTGGTATTAGACGTGGGCGAAGCCCAAATTAGACTGTAGCATTCGTATAGGTATTTGCGGTATTTAATTCTGAGATTAGACTGTAGGAAGTGATCCCATGTATTAGACGGGCCGAAGCCATATTAGACTGTAAGGTGTTAAACCCTGGTATTAGACGTGGTTGGGCAAAGCCCACATTAGACTGTAGGAATTAGGATAGATATAGTTACTGATTTTTGATAATATCGACGTAGTCATTTGAATTCATGTTAAATCGTTTATTAATTATTTTGTTATTATTTTTTATGTTTGAAATACAAGATTTAATTAATTTATTTGAGTATCCTCTTTCTTTCAAGCTAAGTACTAGGTCGCTAGTATGTTTCTTAAAAAGGTTTTGTTGCTACATATGTCGGCTATCCTAGTTATTTGACTTTTTATCATATTGGTAAATACAGATTTAGAGATATTTGTATGCGGAACTGGGAATTTAACTGTTTTAAATTGAAAGTCTAATCGCTTGTCACAAAGCTGAGTTTCAAAAGTACCGCTATCTTTATCTACTTGTATACTTAGGTCAAGAACGTTTGCGGCATATTCATTAGCATTTACTTTATTAAGTTCTAATTCCTTGGGGTACATTTTGTGTTTGTGTGTATCGAGTTGGTTGCCGTCGTTCACTGTAGTTATGTCATCAATGTATCTGAAAATGTATATAAAAAACTTGTTAATAGCAGGGTTCTCGTTGTTTACTATGTAATTAAACTCTAGTTGGTGTAACGTAACATTTGCAATAGTAGGCGCTGCATTTGTTCCCATTGGAATTCCTATTAATTGTTTAAAAGTTTTATCGCCAAGGGTGAAGTAAGTATTATCAATGAGAAACTTTGCCAAATCAATTACATCAAACTGATTATAGGTTGTGTATTTAGGGTCTCCATTTCCCCAATATACTCTGTTATATCTTGAATGCATTTTATTAGTCATAGTGCTTTTAATAAATTCTTCTAAACATGTATTAATTGTATGATGTTCAAGTTTAGTGTATAATGTTGTAAAGTCATACTAATTAATAGTCCTTGCTTGCCTTAAATTGCTAAGATGTCGCAGAGTGTCGATTATAGACTTATTATTATCTATAATCCAATAAGGATTACATCCGTATTTATGCTTGTAGATATTGCAGATTTTTGACCTTTTCACACATAGTAACTTCAGTATTTTATCTAATAATATAGATAATTTACTTGTAGGCGCATTGCGGCGTGCGATAATAGTCCTAAACTTAATTGGACTTTTGTGGAATTTTGGAATCATGTACATAAATGGAAGTTGGGCCTGATCCTTTTTAATGTTGAATTTCGTGTGTAATACTTGCATATTGTTGATAATTTGAGAGTTATTTAAATTATCTATTAATGTGTAGGTATTGTTGTTACTAACATTGTCGACCATACCTACCTCCTTGAGAAGAGTGTAAATGTAAAATTGTTTACAAATAATAGCAAAATTCTGAGACGCTTTGTCCACCAAAGTGAATACATATTTATTACTGTATTCTTTTATTTGTTCCTTAAATATACGTGTATTCAGTTTAAACTTAGTATTGTTCGCTAGTTCGTCAAGTTTTTTTGTAAAATTATTATTAACCTCTAGTGCCCATTCCCTAAGTTCCTTTTCTTTCCTTTCCTTTCCAAAAAATCCTTTTCCGAGTGATTTTTTGCAAGACCACCCAAGTTTATATTTTTGCTACCATTTTTAACGGATAGCTGTAGAAAGATCGACGAGACCACCAGAACATCGATAGCACATAAATTTCTCTACATTTCGAATTGATGAATCCCTGATGCACACAGCAAAAGTTAAAAAATAGTCAAAGTACCGCAAAGTTCAGAATTCTCTTCTACCGCTTCAGAAAATTAACAGAACTATTGGCTGTGCCTATGGAATTTACGTGCAGCGAGTTAAACGAGTTAAAATTAACTCAATCTTTTTCGCGGCACAGGGTTAAAACTAAAAGAGTTAAACAGTTTATTTTAACTCGCTGACAGGGTTAAACGAGTTTGGGGAGACAACACTGGGCCCAGATCTACAGCAATGCCCTTTAACCTTAGTTGAACAGTATTGTATACATACGCCTTGTCCCTGTAGCTGATTTATTCGCAGTTCCAACTTGGCTCGGTGTTCCACTCCCAGCTCGGCACTATGGTCCTCTCCGAGGGCATCCACACGACAGGCTAGGGCTGCCTTGGCTGCCAGCATACGTGACATCTAAATAGGCAATATTGGATTGGAAAAATCAACTAAATTAAAATATAATAGCGCTGAAGTTTTTAGAGACATGGGAAAACTAAAAATTTATACATGTAACTTAAAATTTTATTGAAAGACTAAATAAATCTCTAAAACCAACTGTAGATGAGCTAATAAAATAAAAAAACTTAGCTAAAATTAAAACCGTCAACAAGAGTACATAATACATAAGAGTACGAATCCTAGTTACTCCAGACTACGCGTACCTTTCCCTTAAGTTTGGTCGGAGCCTGACCAATCAGTTGAGCATGATAGATTAGACCGTACTTGGGCGTGTCCCGTTTGGTTTTCAGTGCTCGAAATAGAGCCTTCTCAGCACCCAAAATCTGCACCGTTGATGCGGGATATTTGGCCAGATTCATCAGGGAACCTGGAAACCCAAAAAAGCGACGATCACCGATATTGAATTCTAGAGGCCAGTGACCAAAAACGGTTGGCTTCCTACGGAGAGGGAGGAGTTGGGAAAGCACCCCTTATTTTGGGATCTCTGCGTCCACTTTAGTAGGAGACGGGCTAGTCCTCCCACACTGTGGCTCCCCTACCCACTCAGTGACGCACATAGGAAATTTTTTCAGGGGGGGGCGGACCTCAGAAAAATTTGGAGAGTCTGGGGGGCTAGCCCCCCCCCAGAGTTGAAAAGGTTTGAAAACAAAGTTCAAAATGCAAAAAAAGCGTAAATTAAGCAAAAAAGTTGCTATTGAAAGGTTTAAACGCTGAAATAAGGGTAAATTAAGCAAAATTGAGGTTAATTTCGCGCCGAAGGCGCGAAAAGTTTTGAAATTTATCTCCGCGCTACAAGCGGACAGTAAAATGCTTCCTTTACATCTGCTTTTGGGGAGAGGCGGTCGGAGATGTCCCGTATTTGCAAAGTTTTAATGTTTTTGGTCAAATAACAACACATTTTCTGGCATCGCCGCGGAAATTGCCAAAATCTGTCACAGACACCAAAACTTTGCCTGTAATCAGTACTTTCTGAGGGAAACTAAAGCTTTTGGCCTGCACATACTAAAACGCTACTATACCATTTAAAGTGTTCCAGCAATATTTTTTATTATATATTTACCGGCATGGGATATTAGGCGAGCCGCAACCAGTTCTCCCAGAAGGGCCGTAACGTTGGGGGCCAGTGCCATCATACGATTTTTCAGATAGTCATACAGCTGACTACGATAGTCCGTCATTTCGATGATCTGCAAAAGAAAAATCAAATCGAGGAAAATGAGACGGTTCAAAAAAGAAGCGTTTTCTCCAACTACAAAATGACAAAAACTGTCAAACTGTCACACTTGTCGAACAAAATTATGGCGTAATTATCGAACAAAACAAAACAGTAATTCCTTAGTTTTACGTGACTAGTTAATTTCTCAGGCGTAGCTAGAGCTCACGATTAACCGATATGTGCTTAGTCCCCTGTTAAGGGGTTTGAGAAAGCATTGCGGCAGAGGTGATTCGACCCGCTAGTCATTGGATTAGGAGTCGGATGACCTAAGCACTCGGCCAACTTGCTGGATTTCAAACACGTTTCCATTTCCGCCACTGGAATTGGGTTGGGATTTATATTTTTATCCCCCCTCCCCCCCCCCCCCAATTTACAGAAAGCCAGACACAGTGATGCATAAAGAAGGCATAAAGGCATAAGGAGATGCAATGCATATAAACCATACCAAGTACAAGGACGTATATACATAAATAGGTAGATACTGAAAAAACTCCAAAAAAAGGCTCCAACAAACCTGATCGCAAAGTGACAGAATGTTCAGGACATCGATGGGTGAGATTTCCGTGCCCATACTGATCAGGGCCGCTTCCCTAACCTGAGTCTCCAGTTCTTTGGGCAAAATCCCGGACAAGTCCGTGGCGGCCGCATTCTCTCGCAATCCTAAAATCAGTAGATTCAGAATCAAAGAAGATGAAAAAGTTATACGTAAATTTAAATAACAACAAACTTTCTTTCCAGCTTTCTAAAGCCTTGAACGCTTGAACAGAGCAGCACATAACAGTTACATAACAACTTTCAATCTAGCTTCCTAAAAGCCTTGTGTTCCTGACACTTTTCAGAAAAGTCAAAACAACATTAAAAAAATTACAGCAGAAAATATTTACGTAATCTTTCTTTCTTTCTTTCTTTCTCCGTTTGTTTCTAGCTCGCTTGCTTTACTAACCATTGAAACTCTTCAAAAGTCAAGACAGTTCCAAGTTAAGTTAAGATAAGTAAAGCTTAGCGAATGTACGCGGAAAACTCATAGTTCAGCTGAAAATAGGATTGGCTGTACCCAATGGAATGGAAATATCCACTAACCCCCACTGGCCAAATGAAATTAGTGTCTTGAAGAAAACAGGCTTACTGCAAACGGGGCGAACCAAACATGAGGGGGAGGGAAACTTTTGCAAATTCTGAGGTTTACATGATTAGCAATTGACAAAAATCACTGACAAGAAAATAGTTAAAATTAAGTGTTTATAGGCCTGAAATAATGAAAAATTACTAAAACGTTAGAAGAGCAGGTTTTTTAAAAATTAAATAGGAAAACGGTAAAATTTACAAATTTGTCGGCTTACGGTGGCGGTAAACAATTAACAAGCGGATTATAGTTATGGGACATTTCCCAAACGGGAGGACATCATCTGCCAAATAGGGGTGACCGTGAGCCAAGAAAAACCCTCGTAAACACCAATCAGGAGTACATAAGCTGATAAGATTGTGACTGCTGGCAGACTCTCTGCAATCAGCTTGGGGTGGCAGCTTCTGCACGCTAACGGCGCACTCTCTGTCCCCCACAAGAGCATATTCAGTGACCAGTGCACATTTTTGTACGCTCATTCGTCGTATCTTATCGTGCTTGAGCTCGAAAGCAAATACGAGCTTCGTCTGAAACGTGTCCGTTTCGAGCTTTAGAACACAGGCAGGCTTAGTGGTAAAAATTCTTTTACTTAGAAGGTACCACGGTTTTTTATTTCGCTGCCGACCTTTGGGCCAAATGGCCTCAACGACCAAAATTTTTTAGGCCATCTCCCAAAAAATTTAGGCCTCCTAATTTTGCTAATTTTTAAGTTGTGCGCCGTTGTTCGCATTATTGTGACGAAATCAAAACTTGAATGAATACTAAGTACAAATAGAGAACATAACTTGCTGGCGCAGTCCAGAAATTTGTATGAAGTACAAATTATCAATACTTTCACTTAAAAATCAATAAAATTTGACTTTGTTTTTGTGGAAAAATTTAGGCCAGATGGCCTCAACGGCCACAATTCTTCAGGCCATCGGCTCCAAAATTTAGGCTATTTAGCTATGGCCAAAATAAAAAACCTAGCAAGGTACACGTTTGCAGGGGGGGGGCAGTCGCTGGCATTCACGGCATTTAGCTCAAGCTGACTTTGCCAGCCGTCACCACTCTTATCGTTCACTCTTGTCACTGCAAAACTCTTTCGGTTGGTTGGTGTGGCTTACCGACAGCCTTGACGGTTTTGGCAAAGGCCAAATGATCCTGAACAATCTTCCCCAGCTCCGGGAAATGCCAACCGTACCACTCACGACATCGCATAATGTAGTTGTTCAGCTCTTTATCCAGATCGTCTAGGAGGGCTAAATAATAATTATTTATGTCAGAAAAGTCTTGAAGAAAATAGCAAACCAAGCCAAAATATATATATATAAACACATACTTAATAAGGAGACTATATGAAGTAATAGGACAACTTACTTTCACAAAACTTTCCGGGTTTGCCTCTGGTCCCACCCCATCTGCGCTTGAGGCTTGGAGTGTCGAAGGATGCTGTGCTCCTCTACCTTGCGTATGAGCAGTTAATGGATGACTTACGGAGCCGAAAGGCAAAGAAGGTGTCTGCTCCAGCTTCCCATTGTGGGACAGCATTCAGGAGACGAAGCGAGAGTCATACTGATGGGGAGAGACAAAGGTTAGCGCTCATAATATAGCCTTTTGGTTGAGTACAACAACAAGTAATACGAAAGTTGCTTACATTATAGTCCACGTTTAACGAAAAACAAAAAATGAATGACGGATGACAGAAATAAGCAAAAATTGGTCATTGAAACTGGACGGATATTGAGTGATATTGTTATAATTACGTAATTAACTAATTAGCTCATCTGCATTATGTCAATTAACCTACAGACAGCCTGAACAATCATTGTATCAATCTTTTCTGGACTAAACTTCAGCTTGTAGCGAGACAGTCTAAAACAAATGAATGTATGATCAATTATAAAAACAGGATTTTGAATAAACAAACAAAAGAAATTGCAAAATTTTTAGTTTAACATACACTTAAGTTTCGCCAAATCCGATTATTTTTTTGACAGGCACAAGGACTGAAATAAATCAAGTAATTTCCAATAAAATAACATCATGAGAGCACGTCAAAGCTTCAACCAAAAAGCTTACCGGAGAGCTTCAATCTCCCCGTCCCCCCTTCCCCCCCCAGCAAAACATTACTAAAGATTCTAACTTCAAAAAATCCGGAAAAAATCCGACAGGAACAACAATATCGAGGGAACAAAATCCAGTTTAAAATTTATGTCATCAATACTAGTTATCAACCACCCTCCTTTCCCCAAACTAACATAAGCCTTAAAAATATCCTGCAAAGGAAGAGTACATTATGTACCCGTGAGCAAGTGACAGTGCCATGGCGGTGGAATCTTTAGTGGACATTTCAACCAACAGGGAGTCAAGATGCTGCCGAATTCCTCGCATCAACTCCTGTATACCGGTATTGTTGACACAGGCAATGTTCATCTTTTCCTACAGGTTTACAAGTAAAAAAAGATAACAGACACAGAAAAAGAAAAATCCAACACCGGTTTGCACCAACCAATTATAAGCTCAAGCTTGACTAATCTGCATCAGAAGTCAGCTGGTGCAAGAGATAACCTCAAGGTTGAATAAGTTGATAAGCTCGGGCTTACCCAATCTTGAGTTAGAGATTAGCTCCAGCTTAAGCTTGAGCTAATCTCGAAGTTGGTGCAAACAGCCGCAAGAAAAACATCAAACTATAGTGGACCGTGACAACATACATACTAACATTTTGAGTTTTGAAAGTAGGGGGGCGTCGCCCCCTCCCTCTAGGGAGGGGGACTTCCGAAAAGTGGGGGGGGGGCGAGCCCAAGGTATAAATATTACATAAATTTTTAGAGAAAAATTAGCATTTTTAAGGTAAAAACGCAAAAATTTGCTGTTTTCAAGCTTAAAATGAACTTATTGGTCCATAAATTAGCTGAAAATTGAGATACGTTTTTAAAATTTGACTTCAAAAACTTAATTTTTCAACACTTTTTGGCGATGCCACCCACACCCCCCCCCCCCCGCACTAAAAAATGCCAGTACATAGACTAACAACTGAATTCCAAGCCTAAACACTTGGTTTATTTTAGTGGAAGTGCACCAACCTTCAATTTGAGATGCCCATAAATGGCCAAATTTTAAGAATTTTGGTCTAATAGTCTAGATCGATGCTCAAACGGAATGTTTGAGGATTTTCTAGCTTAGTTATAGCAGCTTTAAACTTTAAATCAGCCTCCAACCAACAAGTGAATTAGGGGTTCCCCGTCAGTAGCTCTCACAAAGTAAACCCTGAGCGGGTCGAAAAACAGGTGGCTGGCAAGATAGCGGATAAATTTTTGCAGACAAGTTCACGGAGACACTGATGAAACTGTACGTACATTTTGACCAAAAAAGTTGCGTTCAAATGCACACATTATGCACACTTTCAAAGATATAAAAATGGCCAGGGTTGCTTAAAAGCCGCCCTGATAATAATGAACTTTGGTTGGAAACTGCAGTGTGGTCATTCTCCCCTGACAATAAAATCTCCAGATTTTTCCGACCCTCCACGATCCCTCGTCCTTCAAAATGTTGTATACCTTAATGATATTTCCCATCTTAGAGTCGCTGACAGCCAACTGTTCCTGAACGTCGCCCACCACACATTTCTTCAGCAGTTTTTTCAGACTCTTTCCCAATTTGCCCTCTAGCATGACTGAGGCAGCTAAAATAAAATAAACAACATCACAAAATAAGCAAAAATAATGAAAATCAGTAGCCCAAAAAGTCATAAAGCAACAATGAAAAACGCCTGCCTAGCGGGGGGAACGCTCTTAGCCAGTGAGAATTGCTCTCTGGAACTACTGCCTGACTGTCCAAGAAGGACAGCCTGCTCGGCTTCATCTAAAGGGAAAAAGTTATTGCAACTATCTGGGTTTATTTTAGGCGAAAAAAGTGGGGGTTGGGAGAGTGGGGGGGGTCCAAAAGTGGGGGGGGGAATAAATGGTCTAAAAATGCCAAAAATACAGTAAAAAACAGCCTGTTTTCAACATAATACTCTATAACCATGCTAAAAAGTGCTCAAAAATTGAATTTGAGTACCAAAATAGTCAATTTTGACCAAAAAATTAAAAATCCTTAAAATTTGGCATTTTCTGGACACCTTATAGTGAGTGGGGGAAAGTTCAAAAAGAGTGGCGGCGGGGCCGAGTGGAGGGTCTGTGGCAGAGGTCGAGGGCGTCCCCCCCAGTAAAGTAAACCCAGACAATGACCGAACTATGGATTCCAACAGAAAAAAATCCCTCATGCATAAGCATTTCAAAACGAGAGACTAAGAAGAAAATCCGCCCCCCCCCACATAACAATATATTTGAATATGCTATAACTAATGACATTGTCCTTTACCCCTAGAAAAGATATCTCACAACGGTTCCGTAATGAAAGTGGAATACGTTAATGCCAAACTGCTCTGGCATGTGAAAGAAAGCTTTTACTCCAGAAATTAACAAGACGGGGCGTGGTACAACGTTTAATTTACATTTAAATGATAAGATAAGATAAGATAAGATTTATTAGAATGATGATTACATAATAAGTGAAATAACACAAAGTCAATCAACAACATAAATCATTCGTATACCCGAAGAAAAGACGTTAACAATAATTTCATGGAGCGGTCATAAGAGATGAGGACGAGTCGGACTTTTGCTTCTGCTTTAAAAAAGTTGGATAGGTATCGGTTAGTTTGCATCGCAAATAAGAATCAAGAAAATTTACCGACAAACTGCCAACTGCTGATTCTGCAATTGTTATAGTTTAATGATAATAAATTTATTAAAACTTTGGTAAAAATATGCTGCTACGAGTCTAAGATACCGTTCTGGTGTTCACAAGAAAGCTTTTTGTTCCTGTGTAGCCTTTGGAAAAAATACACAATCTGAAAAAATTAGAAGTTTTGACACCACATTTAAAATTTGGTAAAGAACCTTCGTACTGTAGAAAGATTGCTAAACCGCCAAATTGGTTCGATGTTATTATCGGTAGTCTCCAGAATATATACTTCTAGCAATTAACCTCTTAATACGATCTATATATATATCGTCGTTCGTATACCAACTTTTAGGTACCACCCTAAACTGCTCGGAATCTTGTTCCCTCTTTCTACTTCTACCTTGGGCAAGGATTCACAACCCCCCCCCCCCGCTTAAGACTCTAAAAACAGTCACAAAAAATAAAGTAACATTACACCAAATTCAGAAACAATACCTTCCAGGGAATCCGCTGAGTCTTTAAATTTGCGAAAGGCAGCCAATTTTAATCTAAAGTAAATAATAATATCAGAAAGTCGCAAAACAACACGTATTATATATATGCGTATACACGTATATTATAACATATATATAAATAGCAAAAGTAAACATATTAATTCCAAATTCTAATGGGCACAAAATTTTCAAATTCCAAGGTCAGGCCGGTTCTCTGCGGGCAAAAGCGCGCATCCCAACCACTTCGGACTAAGTCTTTGCTTTAGTAACCGTAGGTGAAATGTTTTCCCTTAATCCTTCGATGATTAATTCTCTATTCTCGCCGGAATTCTCGAAGGAACCGGATGGCCTACCAACCAACGCCTACGCCTCCCTGTTTACTCCATTAATCTTGTTTTACAAATAGCTATATATATATATATATATATATAGGATGTAGGCTAAAGCAGAATTTTCAAGCAAACAATTTTTGAGGAGCAGGAGGGAGAGGGATGTCATCTCCCTGCAATAAAAATATCGCCGGGGGAGGGGTAAAAAGGGGAGATATCGTATCTCCGTATCGTTAAGTCCTAGAAACTCTAGTATGGAGCAGACTAATAGTTTGGCATGTCGGCTATATAGCGGGGCACATAGCGTTTTGGAATCATTCGTGCTGCCAGAGAAACAAACTCCATCTCTGTTCTTTTTTACCCAATCGGGAAAAAAGAACACCGGCGGGGAAAAATACAGTACTAAAAATGACCCACGTTATTCAGCCGAGCAGCCTTAAGTTATGAGCTATCTGAGGCCGTAAGTGCGTATTTTTTGAACCACAACCACAAAACAAGACGTGCTTCATCGTTTAAGACGATTCGAATCGAAATCAGCGGAAGGAGATCACATTCGATCCGACAGCTAACCTTAGGCCACATATATCTTCGTGGCGAAGATGACGGTGATCAAGTACAAGGACAAGTAAGAATCGCTCAGAACTGCATATTGGACAATTTTTAAATCTTAATGGGTGTTGTTCTTTTTCCCCGCTGAGGGTCAAAATTAGCGAGGAAAAAAGTACATGTCAGTACTCAGCCAGGGAACAACTTTTGTCATTATATCACCCACCAAACGTGGTTGCAGCAACGCTGGGGACGGCAGTGGAGATTCAAAGATAGTATTATTATGTATACAATTTATCACGTTTCTGTCCGGCCTGTAGCTCTGTTCAAGCTCCTTATATCAATTAGCACAATACTGGAAAGGGATCCTTTAAAATGACAGAAGGACAAGAAATAAAAATGCTCCCCTTGAGCATGAAAAGGTGTATAATATGGGTGATGGTGAGGTTGCAGAGTCACGAGAGGACTAGTTTTTAAAATCCTTAATATGGGTCTAGATTCAAAATCAGAGAAGGACTAGGTTGTGGGCGAATTAATATGGGCACAGCTTCGCCGAACAACCCATATTCGCGTACTTTCACGCTTCGCCTTATTGACTGTAGCATACAGAGTGAACAGTGTCAGTCAGTCAAAAATTTAACCGGTCAAATAATCGTTGAAGATAGTTGTTTCCGTAGACGGTTAGATAGCTAGACTACTTAACATATATACTTAATTTCGTTGTGTTGGACCTAAGTCCAGGGTATTTTTTAGGGATTTTTTTCGGGGGGGGGGCTTCCCGGGGGGGGGAAGAAATTTTCGGGGGGGGGGGCAGATTTTTTGCACAAATGAGCCAAAAATGGTATTTTTTCGCGTATTTTGCATGGTGAAACGCTAAAAGTTCTCAAAAATGCCAGGATTTAAGCTAAAAATAGCTATTTTTACAAAAAATCTCCGGCGAAGCATTTTGAAAATTTGCCTATTTTTGGCAAAAATTTGGGCACCCAAAAATCCCGGGGGGGAGGTCAATTTCGGGGGGGCCCGCCCCCTCCTGTAAAAAATACCCTGACGTCTAAGTCTTCATAAGACTGGCTTTTTCCCACAGGGGGGGGGGGGGGGGGGGGGGGGTGGGGGCCCCCGAGACTAGGGTCGCCCCCCCAGAATCGCCCCCCCCCAGGATTCGAGCCTTCCCCCCAGAACTCCAAAATGCTCGGAAAAATAGGGTTTTGAGGGTAAATTTTGAAAAATTTTTCCGGCGTCGCCGGATTTTTACCCATTTTAAGCATTTTTTAGCTATTTTAAGCTTAAATTTAAGTTAAAAACAGTTAATTTTTTAGCTTAGCAGCAAAAAATAGCTATTTTTAGACATTTTTTGAAAAATTTTTCTTCCCCCCCCAGAAATTTTTGCCTAGGAAAAAGCCAGTAAGACCTATACAAGTAATAAAAATGCTCCTCTGGAGCATGAAAAAGTAATATGGGTGATGGTGAGGTTGTAAAATCAACAGAGGACTAGTCTAAAAATGCTTAATATGGGGGCTAGGTTCAAAAAAAGAAGAGGACTAGGTTGTGGGCGAATTAATATGGGCACAGCTTCGCCGAGCAACCCATATTCGCGGACTGAAAAAGTTATATACGTACATACGTATTACATATGTATATACGTATATATATATATATACCAGTGTTCAGTTTTAGTTACGGTGCATAAATAATATACAACTATGATAAACGAGTTTTAGTGGAAGCAAACATTTCTTTCGATAAACTCTTAATATTTACTGTGCATTTTAACCATTTATAAGAAAAGTCTATATTTCAACCATAATTTCAGGACTCTCTCGGACGATCTTCTATTTCTATTGGACCGTTAGCGTTACAATCATAGCCTTGGTTCTTTCTAGTTGCTTGCCGTAGTCCAGCAGAACCAAATTACTATATAGTTTACATATTATATAAGCAAGCAACTTGCAGCGATTGTTTAACTGCTGGAATTGTTATTATTGACTGACAATAATGGCTTTGTATATGACAATCGCCATGGCGAAGCGTGAAAGCCCGCGAATATGGGTTGCTCGATTAGACTAGTCCTCTGTTGATTTTACAACCTCACCATCACCCATATTACTTTTTCATGCTCCAGAGGAGCATTTTTATTACTTGTCCTTCTGTCATGTTAAAGGATCCCTTTCCAGCAATGCGGCAATGGATACAAGGAGCTTGAACAGTGCCGTAGGTAGAGCAGAGAAGTGATTATATAAATATAAGTACCACTGAATTCTAGCCTCCGCCCCAAGCTTCGGCCGCTGCAACCTCTGTTTGTGGGTGGTATATAAGGAGAAAACCTTTTCGCCTCGCCAAAGACTTCGACAGTATGCCCGTCGTGTTCAGCGACACGGATTTACTGTATGGGTACCGCCAGAGGGCCGAAAAACGCTGTTTTAGGGGTTTGACCAGTGGTCACTGCGCCCCATAGGCCACAGTGACCACTGGTCACTTCCTCGATTTCGGCAATATGCCCATTGAAACGAACGTAGTCGATTTACTATAAATGCCCCCAACCAAAACGCCGAAAAGCGCTGTTTCAAGGGGTTCGACCAGTGGGCACTGAGCCCCATAGGCCACAGTGACCACTGGTCACTTCCTCGATTTCGGCAATATGCCCATTGAAACGAGCGTAGTCGATTTACTATAAATGCCTCCAACCAAAACGCCGAAAAGCGCTGTTTCTATGGGCTTGACCAGTGAGCACTGAGCCCCATAGGCCACAGTGACCACTGGTCACTTCCTCGATTTCGGCAATATGCCCATTGAAACGAGCGTAGTCGATTTACTATAAATTCCCCCAACCAAAACGCCGAAAAGCGCTGTTTCAAGGGGTTCGACCACTGGTCAATAGGCCCCATAGACCGTAGTGACCACTGGTCACTTCCCTCGATTTCGGCAATTTGCCCAATGAAACGAGCGTAGTCGATTTACTATAAATGGCCCCAACCAAAACGCTGTTTAAAGGGGTTTGACCACTGGTCAATAGAAACCATCGACCGTAGTGACCACTGGTCACTTCCCTCGATTTCGGCAATATGCCCAATGAAACGAGCGTAGTCGATTTACTATATGTGCCCCCAACTAAAACCCAGAAAAATGCTGAGTTTTCCCTACTTTGACCCTGGGCGAGGATGAGGAACCACGGGAGCCATGCTGACCAGTGGTCACTTCGGGCGGTATCGGCAGTATGCTCATCGTTTTCAGCGACCCCGATTTACTATATATGGGTACCACCCCAAGGCCGAAAAACGCTATGTTTAGTGACTTTTTGACTATTTCTAGTGAAAGTGGGACTTAGTAACTTTTCGTGAAAACAGGTGAAAAATGCAAAGTTTGGGCCCACCTCCTGAAAGCTACAGAGCGAAATTAAAAAATCCCGTTACTTGTGCGCATATAGTAACCGACTACGCTCGTTTCATTGGGCATATTGCCGAAATCGAGGGAAGTGACCCTAGTGGTCACGGTCGATGGTTTCATTGATCAGCGCCTTAAACCCTTTAAACAGCGTTTATTGGGGCACATTTATAGCAAATCGACTACGCTCGTTTCATTGGGCAAATTAAGCTGAAATCGAGGGAGTACACCAGTGGTCACTAAGGCTTACAGGTCCATTAACGAAAGGTCGAACCCCTTGAAACAGCGCTGGCGTTTTTGTTGTGAAGGAGTAGCGAAATTCACTACGCTCGTTTCAATGGGCATATTGCCGAAATCGAGGAAGTGACCAGTGGTCACTGTGGCCTATGGGGCTCAGTGCTCACTGGTCAAGCCCATGAAACAGCGCTTTTCGGTTTTGGTTGGAGGCATTTATAGTAAAATCGACTACGCCGTTTCAATGGGCATATTGCCGAAATCGTGAAGCGACCAGTGGTCACTGTGGCCTATGGGGCTCAGTGCCCACTGGTCGAACCCCTAAGTTACGCTTTTCGGCGTTTTGCTAGCATTTACAGTAAATCGACTACGTTCGTTTCAATGGGCATATTGCCGAAATCGAGGGAAGTGACCAGTGGTCACTACGGTCTATGGGGCCTATTGACCACTGGTCAAGCCCCTAAAACAGCGTTTTTCGGCCCTCTGGCGGTACCCATACAGTAAATCCGTGTCGCTGAACACGACGGGCATATATACTGTCGAAGTCTTTGGCGAGGCGAAAAGGTTTTCTCCTTATATATATATACCACCCACAAACAGAGGTTGCAGCGGCCGAAGCTTGGGGCGGAGGCTAGAATTCAGTGGTACTTATATTTATATAATCACTTCTCTGCCCTACCTACAGCACTGTTCAAGCCCTTGTGAATCATCATTTTGCATTGCTGGAAAGGGATCCTTTAACATGACAGAAGGACAAGTAATAAAAATGCTCCTCTGGAGCATGAAAAGTACAGGTGATGGTGAGGTTGTAAATCAATGAGAGACTAGTCTAATCGAGCAACCCATATTCGCGGGCTTTCACGCTTCGCCATGGCGATTGTCATATACAGCCATTATTGTCAGTCAATAAAATAACAATCTAGCAGTTAAACAATCGCTGCGGCTATTGTTTTATATAATATGTAAACTATATAGTAATTTGGTTCTGCTGACTACGGCAAGCAACTAGAAAGAACCAAGGCTATGATTGTAACGCTAACGGTCCAATAGAAATAGAAGATCGTCCGAGAGAGTCCTGAAATTATGGTTGAAATATAGACTTTTCTTATAAATGGTTAAAATGCACAGTAAATACAATATTTATCGAAAGAAATGTTTTGCTTCCACTAAAACTCGTTTATCATAGTTATATATTATTTATGCACCGTAACTAAAACTGAACACTGGTATATATATATATATACGTATATACATATTAATACTACAGGCATGCATATAACTTTTTCAGTCCGCGAATATGGGTTGCTCGGCGAAGCTGTGCCCATATTAATTCGCCCACAACCTAGTCCTCTCTTTTTTTGAACCTAGCCCCCATATTAAGCATTTTTAGACTAGTCCTCTGTTGATTTTACAACCTCACCATCACCCATATTATTTTTTCATGCTCCAGAGGAGCATTTTTATTACTTGTATAGGTCTTACTGGCTTTTTTCCTAGGCAAAAATTTCTGGGGAACAGGAATTTTTCAAAAATAAGTCTAAAAATTAGCTATTTTTTGCTGCCAAGCTAAAATTAACTGTTTTTAACTTAAATTTAAGCTTTAAATATTTAAAAAATGCTTAAAATGGGTAAAATCCGGCGACGCCGGAAAAATTTTTCAAAATTTACCCTCAAAACTATTTTTCCAGCGTTTTGAGTTCTAAAAGGCTCGAATCAAAAAGGATTCTGGGGGGGCGACCATCTGGGGGGGGCCCCCCCCCCCCCCCCTGTGGAAAAAGCCAGTCTTATGAAGACTTAGACGTCAGGGTATTTTTTACAGGAGGGGCGGGCCCCCCCCGAAATTGACTCCCCCCGGGATTTTTGTGGTGCTCAAATTTTTGCCAAAATAGGCAAATTTTCAAAATGCTTCGCCGGAGATTTGCAAAAATAGCTATTTTTAGCTTAAATCCTGGCATTTTTGAGAACTTTTAGCGTTTCACCATACAAGTGTTACGCGAAAAATTATTTTTGGCCTTCCATTTAAAAAAATCTTCCCCCCCCCCGAAAATTTCTTCCCCCCCGGGAAGCCCCCCCCCGAAAAAAAACTGCAAAAATACCCCGGACTTAGGTCCGAACACAACGAAAATTAAGTATATATGTTAAGTAGTCTAGCTTACTAACCGTCTACGGAAACAACTATCTTCAACGATTATTTGTTCCCGGTTAAATTTTTGACTGACGACATTGCTCACCTTGTATGCTACAGTCAATAAGGCGAAGCGTGGAAAGTGATGAATATGTGGTTTATTCGGCGAAGCTGTGCCCATATTGTTCGCTCCACAACCTAGTCCTTCGATTTTGAATCTAGACCCATATTAAGGATTTTAAAACTAGTCCTCTCGCACTGCAACCTCACCATCACCCATATTATACACCTTTTTTCATGCTCAAGGGGGAGCATTTTTATTTCTTGTCCCTTCTGTCATTTTAAAGGATCCCCTTCAGTATTGTGCTAATTGATATAAGGAGCTTGAACAGAGCTACAGGCTGGACAGAAACGTGATAACATGTACATAATAATACTATCTTTGAATCTCCACTGCCGTCCCCAGCGTTGCTGCAACCACGCCTAAAAGATATAATGACAAAAGTTGTTCCCCTGGCTGATACTGACATGTACTTTTTCCCTCGCTAATTTTGACCCCTCAGAGGGGAAAAAGACAAAATTAAGATTTAAAAATTGTCAATATCAGTTTGAGCGATTCTTACTTTGTCCTTGTACTGATACGTATCTTGCACAAGATATATGTGGCCCAAGGTTTAGTTCGGATGATTGATTCTTGTATTTCGATTCGAACGTTTGTGTAAGCACGTCTTGTTTTGTGGTTGTGGTTCAAAAATACGCACTTACGGCCTCAGATAGCTATAACTTAAGGCTCTTCTGAATAACTGGGTCATTTTTAGTACTGTATTTTTCCCCGTCAGTGTTCTTTTTTCCCGATTGGGTAAAAGAACAGAGATGAGTTTGTTTCTTGGCAGACGAATATTCCAACCTATGTGCCCCTATATAGCGAATCCAAACTTTGTCTGCTCCATTAGAGTTTGACTTAACGATACGGATATCGATATCTCCCTTTTTACCCCTCCCCCGGCGATTTTTTATTGGCAGGGAGATAGACATCCCTCCTCCTGCTCCTCAAAAAATTGTTTTGAAAATTCTGCTTTAGCCTACATCCTATAGCTATTTGTAATACAAGATTAATGGAGTATACAGGGATGGGAGGCGTGCGTTGGTTGGTAGGCCATCTGATTTCTTCGAGAATTCCAGCGAGAATAAAGACTTAATCATCGAAGGATTAAGGGTAAACGCCTCATCTACGGTCACTAAAGCAAAGCCTTAGTCCAAAGTGGTTGGATGCGCGCTTTGCCCGCAGAGAACCGGCCTGACCTTGGAATTTGAAAATTTTGTGCCCATGAATTTGGAATTAATATGTTTAGTTTTGCTATTATATATATGTTATAATATACGTGTATACGCAATATATAATACGTGTTGTTTTGCGACTTTCTGATGTTATTATTTGCTTTAGGTTAAAACTCGCTGCCTTTCGCAAATTCAAAGATTCAGCGGATTCCCTGGAAGGTATTATTTCTGAATTCATTTTAATGTTACTTGTTTATCGTTTTTGTGTCTGTTTTTAGAGTCTTAAGCGGGGTGGGGGGGTTGTGAATCCTTGCCCAAGGTCAGAAGTAGAAAGAGGGAACAAGATTCCGAGCAGTTTAGGGTGGTACCTAAAAGTTGGTATACGAACGACGATATATATATAGATCGTATTAAGAGGTTAATTGCTAGAAGTATATATTCTGGAGACTACCGATAATAACATCGAACCAATTTGGCGGTTTAGCAATCTTTCTACAGTACGAAGGTTCTTTACCAAATTTTAAATGTGGTGTCAAAACTTCTAATTTTTTCAGATTGTGTATTTTTTCCAAAGGCTACACAGGAACAAAAAGCTTTCTTGTGAACACCAGAACGGTATCTTAGACTCGTAGCAGCATATTTTTACCAAAGTTTTAATAAATTTATTATCATTAAACTATAACAATTGCAGAATCAGCAGTTGGCAGTTTGTCGGTAAATTTTCTTGATTCTTATTTGCGATGCAAACTAACCGATACCTATCCAACTTTTTTAAAGCAGAAGCAAAAGTCCGACTCGTCCTCATCTCTTATGACCGCTCCATGAAATTATTGTTAACGTCTTTTCTTCGGGTATACGAATGATTTATGTTGTTGATTGACTTTGTGTTATTTCACTTATTATGTAATCATCATTCTAATAAATCTTATCTTATCTTATCTTATCATTTAAATGTAAATTAAACGTTGTACCACGCCCCGTCTTGTTAATTTCTGGAGTAAAAGCTTTCTTTCACATGCCAGAGCAGTTTGGCATTAACGTATTCCACTTTCATTGCGGAAACGTCGTGGCATCTCTTCTCTAGGGATAAAGGACAATGTCATTAGTATTATAGCATATTCAATTAAATTTCTCCTGTTATCGGGGGGGGGGAGGAGCGGGCGGATTTTTCTTCTTAGTCTCTCGTTTTGAAATGCTTATGCATGAGGGATTTTTTTCTGTTGGAATCCATAGTTCGGTCATTGTCTGGGTTTACTTTACTGTGTGTGACCCTGCCCTCGACCTCTCACAGACCCTCCACTCGGACCCGCCGCCACTCTTTTTGAACTTTCCCCCACTCACTATAAGGTGTCCAGAAAATGCCAAATTTTAAGGATTTTTAATTTTTTGGTCAAAATAGACTATTTTGGTACTCAAATACAATTTTTTAGCACTTTTTAGAATGGTTATAGAGTATTATGTTGAAAACAGTGCTGTTTTTTACTGTATTTTTGGCATTTTTAGACCATTTTATTCCCCCCCCCCCCACTTTTTGGACCCCCCACTCTCCCACCCCCCACTTTTTTCGCCTAAAATAAACCCAGATAGTTGCAATAACTTTTTCCTTTAGATGAAGCCGAGCAGGCTGTCCTTCTTGACAGTCTACAGTAGTTCCAGAGAGCAATTCTCACTGGCTAAGAGCGTTCCCCCTCTGGGCAGGCGTTGTTCATGCTTGCTTTAGGCCTTTTGGGTCTACTGATTTTCATGATTTTTATTTTTATTTTGTGATGTTGTTTATTTTATTTTAGCTTTTTGCCTCAGTCATGCTAGAGGGCAAAATTGGGAAAGAGTCTGAAAACTGCTGAAGAAATGTGTGTGGTGGGCGACGTTCAGGAACAGTTGGCTGTCAGCGACTCTAAGATGGGAAATATCATTAAGGTATACAACATTTTAAAGGACGTGAGGGATCGTGGAGGGTCGGAAAAATCTGGAGATTTTCTTGCCTGGGCAGAATGAACACACTGCAGTTTTCAACCAAAGTTCATTATTATCAGTGGGTATTTTAAGCAACCTGGGCCATTTTTATATCTTTGAAAGTGTGTGACATGTGTTTATTTCAACGCAACTTTTTTGGTCAAAATGTAAGTTCTTCTGTGTCTCCGTGAAATTGTCTGCAAAAATTTATCCGCTATCTTGCCAGTCACCTGTTTTTCAACCCGCTCAGGGTTTACTTTGTGAGAGCCACTGACGCAGAAACCTCTAATTCACTTGTGGGGGAGGCTGATTTAAAGTTTAAAGCTGCTATAACTAAGCTAGAAAATCCTCAAACATTCCGTTTGAGCAACGACCTAGACTATTTTTGGCCAAAATTCTTAAATTTGGCAATTTATGGTCACCCCAAAATTGAAGGTTGGTGCACTTCCACTAAAGTAAACCCTGTGTTTAGGCTTGGAATTCAGTTGTTAGTCTATGTACTGGCATTTTTAGTCAAAATTGTAGGGGTGGCATCGCCAAAAAGTGTTGAAAAATTAAGTTTTTGAAGTCAAATTTTAAAAACGTATCTCAATTTTCAGCTAATTTATGGACCAATAAGTTCATTTTAAGCTTGAAAACAGCAAATTTTTGCGTTTTTACCTTAAAAATGCTAATTTTTCTCTAAAAATTTATGTAATATTTATACCTTGGGCTCGCCCCCCCACTTTTCGGAAGTCCCCCTCCCTAGAGGGAGGGGGCGACGCCCCCCTACTTTCAAAACTCAAAATGTTAGTATGTATGTTGTCACGGTCCACTATAGTTTGATGTTTTTCTTGCGGCTGTTTGCACCAACTTCGAGATTAGCTCAAGCTTAAGCTGGAGCTAATCTCTAACTCAAGATTGGGTAAGCCCGAGCTTATCAACTTATTCAACCTTGAGGTTATCTCTTGCACCAGCTGACTTCTGATGCAGATTAGTCAAGCTTGAGCTTATAATTGGTTGGTGCAAACCGGTGTTGGATTTTTCTTTTTCTGTGTCTGTTATCTTTTTTTACTTGTAAACC
>JASAND010011413.1:0-32949 GCA_030248195.1 Trissonchulus latispiculum
ATATACAACTCTGATTAACGAGTTTTAATGGAAGCAAACATTTCTTTCAACAAACTCTTAATATTTACTGTGCATTTTAACCGTTTACAAGAAAAGTCTATATTTCAACGATAGTTTCAGGATTCTCTCCGACGATCTTCTATTTCCATTGAACCGCTAGATTTACAATCATAGCCTTGGTTTTTTTTCGTTGCTTGCCGTAGTCCAGCACAACCAAATTACTATATATATAGTTTACGTATATATATATACCTAGCTAATTTAACTTTATATCAAGCAACTTGCAGCGATTGTTGAACTGCTGGAATTGTTGTTATTGACTGACATTTATCGGTTTGTATATGAAAATCGCCATGGCGAAGCGTGAAAGCCCGCGAATATAGGTTGCTCGGCGAAGCTGTGCCCACATTAATTCGCCTACAACCTAGTCCTCTTCTTTTTTTGAACCTAGCCCCATATTACCCCCCCCCCCCCACCCCCCCCCCCCCCCCCCCCCCCCCCCCCCCCCCCCCCCCCCCCCCCCCCCCCCCCCCCCCCCCCCCCCCCCCCCCCCCCCGCTCTCTTGATTTTACACCCTCACCACCACCCATATTACTTTTTCATGCTCCGGAGGAGCATTTTAATTACTTGTCCTTCTGTCGTTTTAAAGGTTCCCATTCCAGTAGTGTGATTATTTATATAAGGAGCTTGAAAAATGCCGTAGGCAATTTGTATGCAAAATTTTAACCTGCAGCTATCTCCAGCAGCCACGGGTCGCCTCAAAAGTCCTCAAAAGCTGAAAAGTCGCCTCGCCAAGGGCTTTTATTGGATACCAAACATGACCACTTTTGAAGACTTTCATCTTTGACCCACACCGGACCCACAGTGGGTGGGGCACCCATCCACAGGTCGGTGGGGGCCACTTTTCGTGGGTGGCATACTGACAAAAGTTGATTGCCTCGCCAAGGGCTTTCATTTGATACCAAACTTGACCACTTTTGAAGACTTTCATTTTTGACCCACACCGGACCCACTGTGGGTGGGGCACCCACCCACAGGGCGGTGGGCCACTTTTCGTGGGTGGTATAATGACAAAAGTTGATCGCCTCGCCAAGGGCTTTCATTTGATACCCAACTTGACCACTTTTGAAGACTTTCATTTTTGACCCACACCGGACCCACTGTGGGTGGGGCACCCACTCACAGGTCGGTGGGGCCACTTTTTGTGGGTGGCATAATGACAAAAGTTGATCGCCTCGCCAAGGGCTTTCATTTGATACCAAACTTGACCACTTTTGCAGACATTCATTTTTGACCCACACCGGACCCACTGTGGGTGGGGCACTCACCCACAGGTCGGTGGGGCCACTTTTTGGAGGTGGTATAATGACAAAAGTTGATCGCCTCGCCAAGGGCTTTCATTTGATACCAAACATGACCACTTTTGAAGACTTTCATTTTTGACCCACACCGGACCCACTGTGGGTGGGGCACCCACTCACAGGTCGGTGGGGCCACTTTTTGTGGGTGGCATAATGACAAAAGTTGATCGCCTCGCCAAGGGCTTTCATTTGATACCAAACATGACCACTTTTGAAGACTTTCATTTTTGACCCACACCGGACCCACTGTGGGTGGGCGCTGTGGGTCAGGGGTCACATCCACCGACCTCGGCAGTATGCTCATCGTTTTCCGCGACCCCGATTTACTACATATGGGTACCACCAGAGGGCCGAAAAACGCCATTTTTAGCGACTTTTAGGCCATTTCTAGTAAAAGTGGGACTTAGAAACTTTTCGCGAAAACAGGTGAAAAAATGCAAAGTTTGGGCCCATCTCCTGAAAGCTACAGAGCGAAATTAAAAAATCCCCCTCGTTACTTTGAGCGCATAGTCCCAAATATTCAAATAAAATAAACCAAACCGATCTAACTGCTAGCCTGTGAAAAAAAGTTGATTTCAACCGAAGTGCCAAAATAGCGAAAGTCCGACTTTGGGGCCTTGGCACAGAGCCAAAGTTGGCCGAGTGCCAAAATGACCTTCGTTTGGTAGCATGGGGGGATACTGTCTACCAGCATATCATAGTAGCATTGGACCAAAATGCCCACATCGTTCCAACACTTCGCTAGAAAATGCACTTCCAATAAGCGTTATTAACCGAGAAAAAAAACAACCGCACGGTAACTTTCGCCTAGTGCAAAATTTCGAAGTTCCGAATTTTAACCAAAAGTATGGTGATACTTGTAGTACTACTCGAGTACTTTACGATGGTAACCATTTTACCCCTCCCGGACCTCTAATTAGCTGGCACCAGGCCCACACGGTCTCCAGGGGCCGCGCAGACGCTGTTACACCCATATTATGTAGGGGCGCTATCGCGCCCCTACATAATAAATAACAGGTATATATTTTACCGCCCCCCCACCGAAATCGCCCCCCGTCCGGGATTTTTGCTTCCCCCCAGGATTTTTTGTTGGCCCGTATTTTTGCCAATAATAGGCAAACTTTCCCACTTCGCCGGAGATTTTTTCCTAAAAATAGTTATTTTTAGCTTAATTCCTGGCATTTTGAGAACATTTTGCCTTTCTGCGTGTAAAATTAATATAGTCAACTGGGCGTATTCTAGGCATTTTTCTTGGGGGTCTTCTTTGCCCCCCCCCCAAAAGTCCGATGGGCCAGGAAACTTTGGGGGGGGGAACATTTTTCCAAAAATATGCTAAAATAGCACTATTTTTCTGGCATGTATACACTGTAAATGTTGATTTTTATTGCAAAAATAAGCAGATTTAGTGTTAAAAAAGGCAAAAAATGAGTAAAAATCTCCGGCGAAGCCGAAAAATGTGTGAAAATTTGGCCTTCTGAGCGATTTTTTCAGGGCAATATTTGGTACCAAAAGGGGCACCCACTATTTGGGGGGGGGGAACAGAGTTTTTCTTGGTCGCCGAACTTTAGGCCACATGGCCTCAACGACTGAATTTTTTTAGGCCATCGCCCAAAGAATTCAGGCCATCCAAATTTTGTTAATTTTTAGGCTGCGCGTTTGTACGCATTGTTAAAATTACAGTTATCATGTATTCATGCGTTATATATTCAAAAATCTTTGTTTCACAACAAAAATCGTCATCATCAGTGTCCACACCAGAAAAACTACGTTTTTACGTTAAAATGGCAGAAACGAACCTTCGTAGCATAGAAATGATAGTGCCCGACAGTATTAATAATGAATTTTTAATGAAAATAAAAATATGTAGGAGCATACGAGTATATTACATATAGATAACTAATGAAAGAAGAAAATTAAACTAATAGAAATAAAGTTAAACTACTAAAAAATAGCATTTCTTCTATGAAATCTTTATAACAGTAACTGAAATTATAACTTGAATGCGCATTTATAAGTGCAAATAGACTGCAAACTAGTTGGCGGCCGGTGCAGCCCAGAAATGCAAGTAAAAATGTCGCCGAAGGCGCGAAACATTTTTTGGAAAATTACTGTTTTTACTTAAAAATCAATAAAATTTAACTGGGTTTTCTTCGAAAAATTTAGGCCAAATGGCCTCAACGGCCAAAATTCTTTAGGCCATCGACTCATAAATTTAGGCCATGGCCTAAGCTATGGTCTAAAAAGCCTTAGGGGGGGAACGAACTATGGGTATGAACTATATAGGATTTTAATAGCCTATCTTGAAGAGCATCCAAAATAACCCTAGAGGCTGCATTATTGTAGCTCCCGCTGCTTCCCTGCATATTTTTGGGAACTTTGAAATTTTCGAAAATTTTGGTCCGTCCAAGTGCCGAAATTTGACAAATTTTGCCTGGCCACACTGAACTACTGGAAAGGCCTAGACCAAAGCGGATTTTATGTATGTGTATATAGGGCATCTGTTGCGCTTCATGATGATATATGCCACACTGCTCTTACCCCTCCGGTGCGACCTTGGGGTGACCTAGAGTTGGTGGAAAAAACCCATCGGCGGGAAAAACCCATATTTCAAAATTGAATATTTTTGTAACCATTAGCAGGAAACTTTAAATAAACACTATACGTGTGCTTTATAGAGTCTATTAATTAAATTAGTATAGGTTTTACCAACCTAGCTTCTTTCCATTATGTGTGGTCTAGGTGGCCAAAATCTGGAATGGTGCCATTTCAAGCCAAATTTTTCAGTTTCGTCAAAAATAGCGAATTTTTCACTAAAATAGGTCTGGTTTGGCTTTAAATGCAATAAAACACGTTTTCTATATGATAGGATGCTTAAAATGCAAAAATTTAGCAAATTTCCAAAATTTGCCTATGTTTCGTGTTAAACATACAAAATTTTCAAAATTCAATTCTATCTGAAATTTTCCAAAAATATTGGTATTTTTTCGATTAGACCTACTAAAAACAACCCGCTCTTTCGAATAGCACCGTCAAAATTGTTCTGGCACGCTTCTAGCAAAAAATCCGGGTGGGTTTTTCCCCGCCGATGGGTTTTTCCCGCATTGGGTTTTTCATTCGGCAATTGTATATGGGTGAAAGGATGCAGTTTAAGAGGTGAACTGCAGTATATAGGTGGAGTTTTGAGAAAGTATATATTCTGTAATCCATTCTACTCTAAGCCATTTCCTCTTTTTATGGTCTGTTTTTGTTCGTAGGGCATCAAGTTTGAAGTTCTTCCATCACGTTTTCCTGAGGATTTGGACAAAGCATCCTATTTAAACAAGCCTGATCACTACGTTTTGGACAATTCCAAATTTAAGGCGGACGATTTGCTTGATCAGTTGAATACGAAGAAACCGAATGTACGTTGTTACAGTTTGCTTCAACGCGCGCTTTTAATTCGCCATTTTATTCAATCACTGGAAATTAGATTTTTTCTTTTAAAATAAGTAATAATTTAAAGTAATTTATCACCAGTTTCATCCCTGTACCTCTTCCCGTTAAGGAGTTGCTCCAACCATCGCGACGCGTACTAGAGTTTTTTCGGGTTCTCCGCTTTGACGTTTCATAAGGGGGTTTTGTTGCTTTAATAACGAAAATTTTTTGCCTATGAAAACCTTATATATTATTGTAGTACTAATTAGAAATAAGAAAATAAGCTAGGTTTTATGCCTGCCGGAGCCGGAAAAAATTTTTGGCTGGGGGCCAAAGTGGGGGCCCAAACGCTAAAATGGCCAAAAAGTATGCTTCAATGTCGTCTTAATAAGTCAGACTGGGCTATATATGGGGCAATACTGCCTAGATGGCTGAATATTACACGTATCAGGGTCGTTCAATTGCTATATGATTTTCCGGCCGGGCGCGTAATTTTTGGTTACTGGCTGGCCTAAGTTAGTGAACTTTGGGTCCAACTTTGAACTTATTTCTTAGTTTTTTCGCTTATTTTGCGACATGAAAGGCTCAAATCTTGTATACAAAGGTTTTTGCGGACGGAGAATCGATTCCCGCTATCAATTTTGCTGCCCGGCTGACCCAGGTTGCTGGGCTGGTTCCACTTTGCCGTCTGGAGGGTCATGTCGGCAACCGCTACCTGGAGGCCCATACTAGGCTCTACTTGGCCTCAAAATTTCTAAACTAATTTCTAAAAGGATATATATGTCCTATTATAACTTACTTCCCCAGATGGTTATGCTAAAGCTGACTTTTAATCTACGCATGTATTTTCTTTTATTGTATTAAAGACTATATATATACGTACAAGTAACAAAAATGCTCCCCACAAAAGGGGATAATATGTGTGTTGGGCCTATGTTTATCTTTTATATAAATTCCGGTTGAGAAAGGCATAAATCCGACACAACAAAAGTTGCTCAGCTCACTTAGGGCTTTCATTTGATACCAAATTTGACCGCTTTTGAAAAATTTCATTTTTGACCGAAAATCGCCTAAGTCCCCACCCCACCCACCACAGCACTCTACAGACACTTTGAGCATGCAATTCTATGACAAAAGTTGCTCAGTTCACTTAGGGCTTTCATTTGATACCAAATTTGACCGCTTTTGAAAAATTTCATTTTTGACCGAAAATCGCCTAAGTCCCTACCCCACCCCACCACAGCACTCTACAGCCACTTTGAGCATGCAATTCTATGACAAAAGTTGCTCAGCTCACTTAGGGCTTTCATTTGGTACCAAATTTGACCACTTTTGAAAAATTTTATTTTGGACCACCTGAACCCTTACCGACCTGACCGCTCAGACGGCCAAGTGGAGCCAGCCCAGCAAAATGGGTGCGTTGTACAGCAAAACGGACACCGGAAATGAGCTGGGCGCACCAGAAAACCCCTATAGAGAAAGTTTTGAGAGGCCAAGTAGAGCCTAGTGTGGACCTCCAGGAAGCTGTTTCCGACTTGACCCTCCCCACGGCAAAGTGGAACCAGCCCAGCAAAATAGGTACGTCGGACGGCAAAAAGGATACCGGGAATGAGCTGGGCGCACCAGAAAACACCTATAGACAAAGTTTTGAGAGGCCAGGTAGAGCCTACTATGGATCTCCAGCAAGCGGTTTCCGACTTGACCCTCCCGACGGCAAAGTGGAACCAGCCCAGCAAGATGGGTAGGTCTGACGGTAAAATTGACTGGGGGAATCGATTCCCCGTGCCAGAAAACCATTGTATGGAAGATTTGAGCTTTCAAAGTTGAATAGATAGCGAGAAATTTCGATTTTTCATTTTTCGAATTTTCGCCATTTTTGACGGGCCACTGTGGTCGCTAGGGAAGCGATAGAGAAACGCAACCTGGACCGTTAGTTAGTTCAATATATGTAATTTCTGAATATAAAAAGAAATCAGCTCCAGTTCGTAACGTTCGACCTGAGCGACGACCACAAAAATGGTCACTTTTCGCTATGAGCCGACTTTGCGGCGCCACTGCGGCGCTGTGGCGCAGCTGCGGCGCAAAAAAAGTCGTGATTCTTAAATTCTTTAGAGGGTACTACTAGACCCCATAGCCCTTTAGGTTGGCCCACCGCTGCAGATCACGTGAAAGCGGCGAACATTATGTACAATACAACCATCAAATAGGAGAAACCGGAAAAAAAAACATCGCCGCCATAACCGGTCCGGGGCGCAACTTTTTAACGGTAAGTGATACGGGGCTGAAACTTCACAGACATACTAAACTCGATGTGCTCTACAATTTGCGCATGAAATCTGCGCAGGATCTGCGCAGGATTTTGCGCAGCTTCTGCGCAGCTTATTTTACACTGTCTCCAGCCACTTTTCACACATATTATAGGGGTCGCTGCCGCGACCCCTATGATATATATCATACGTATTCACCTAACAAAATAATTGTTCAATCTAACAACTGTTTTTGTATTATCTAATATTTTCTTGTATTATTTATTACATATATATGTTACATATGTTACATACATATTACATATATTACATATTATTTGTAGTTCACACTAATTACACTTTCTGAGGCGACTGGCGGCGAAACTATCTTTCTGTTATTTTGTACAGGGATTTTTCCAAACCATCCTAAACAACTTAGTTCTACACTTCTCCACTGATGAGCCGCAAGTGTTTGAACCAAGTCTGGCAGAGGTCGCATGCACTACTAATATAGGAATTTTATGTTTTTACGTGTATAGCTGTAAAGTTCATGAATTAGCACGAGAGAGTGTATTTTTTATTTCTTTAATTTCGGTCGGACTTCTATTTTGTGTTAACTTCTTCCCAGAAAATAAATCCCGGAAAAGGAAAATAAAAAGTTGGTACGTAACCTAATTTTACTATAACAAAGGTTTTTGGGGACGGAGAATTGATTCCCGCTGTCAGTTTTGGTGCCCGAGTCACCCAAGTTGCTGGGCTGGTTTCACTTGACCGTCTGAGGGGTCAGGTCGGTAGCCACTTCCGAGAGGTCCATAGTACACTTTCCTTAGCCTCTCAAAACTTTGTTTATAGCGGTTTTCTGGTACGCCCAGCTTATTCCCGGTGTTCGTTTTGCTCTACGATGCACCCATTTTGCTGGGCTGACTCCACTTGATCGTCTGAGGGGTCAGGTCGGGTAAGGGGTCCGGTGGTCCAAAATAAAATTTTTCAAATGTGGTCAACTTTGGTACCACATGAAAGCCTTAAGTGAGCCTTAGTGCGTACCCAAAGTGGCTTGTGCACCGGCACCGATAGTGACATTTACCGGGGTTTGCGGGCCCGGGGCAGGTCGTTGGCTGTTGCTGCTGCTGCCGCAGCAGCGGAGATAGATGAGTTGTTGGCATCTGCGGCAGTCGCCGTCGCAGCGGCCGCAGCAGCTACAGAGTGCAACAGCAGTAGCAGCAGCTACAGGGTTAGCTGCAGCTGCAGCTGAGGAGGAACAGTGCCTCGGGAGGCTAGGGGCGAAGGTGGAGGGGGAAGAGGGAGAGTGATTGGGGTGATTGTCGCAGACCGGGCAAAGCCAGCCAGTGTAATATTACCTTAAGGCAGTCAGTCCTGAGCAAGGTTTCAGGTGAAACGAGCGTTTCTGTCATTCTGTCAGCGTTTCTGTCGCAGACAGGCAAGGCCATTTGGGTACAAGTCAAGGATTTTCCTCAGTGTCCCTAGCCATCAGCAGTTTGCGGCCCCAGTAGGCTCGTTTACCAGGGCCACAAAACAAAAACTCTGAGCATAGGAAGGAGACCAGGGCTTTCCAATACGGGAGGGTTTCCCGCATTCGGGTTATGGCTCCACGAGGAGCCAGGGAGTGGGGAGCCATTCGTCGCCATTCTCTCTGGAAAGACCAGGGGAAAAGGGGTACCGCCAGTCCACCGGCCAAGGTGCTTCCAAGGACCAGATGCTAGGCTTCACGTTGTTGTTATTTTCCGGGCTCGGTCAGCTTGGGGAAGCTATACTAGGGCATTTCTGCATCTACTGGCCCAGCACACGTCTTAGCATTGGCAGATCCACGTATCGGAGAATCTGGAAGGGAAATGACAAGCCCCCATACATTCTGACCTCCCCCTATATATAACCCCAAAAATTGCCAAATTTTACCATTTTTACCCTAAGTTTTCACAAATTTTTCCCGGTTTTCCTGATTTTTGACTTTTTTAGCTTAAAACACACCTAAAATTAGTCATTTTTAGCGATTTTTAGCAGTTTGCTGGGTTTATTTTAGGCAAAAATAAGTGGGGGGGACTCCTGTTTATCCAGGTATCTAGGGTATCTGGCTTTTCTGATTGTCTGTTCACGAACTGTTCTTGTGCGTAAGTTGCTTGTGTACTTATATAATATTCTGGTGCATGCAGGATCTTGTGTGTTACCAATTTGGCCGTGTAACTTAGTGTCACGGTTTTTTTGGGCAAAATTGGGGGCATTTGCCCACTCGGCCAAAAGTTTGCCCACTCAAATTTAAATTTGCCCAGCAGTTTGCCCACTGAAAAATTGGACCACAGAGGTAAAAAGAAGTGACCATTTCTATTACGGTTTTATTGCTAATTTAAAAAATCTTCAAGTTTTTTTTTCTGGGGTGCTGCCGCCCCCCAGGCCCCCGCTGGGGTTCCTGTGTCACTATCACTACTAAATTGCAATTTGATTAACTTCGCTTCACTTTCTATTTCTAAATATGTCACCTCGAAATGTTGCAAAATTTGTATTTATAAAAAAGTGCAATTGCAGAAAATCGAAACTATGACTCAGAACATGCAAAAATATCAAAATTTGAAACTTCGTTCAGCTTCTGGGGGGCTGCACCCCCCGGACCCCCTGCTGTTGTTTTAATATGTGTTAATATGTATAAGAACCCTGTATTGTATGAAAACTAAGATTGCTTGAGGCACAACTAAAGAAAACGACAGAAAATTCGATGGTATGGAATAAAACGAGTTATAAATTAAAGCAAAGTTAAAATTAAGGTTAAAAATCGCTTAGCAAGATTTTGTAATTTTCCCCACCGATCTCTAAATTTGCCCACTCAATCCTAAATTTGCCCACTAAAATGCTCACTGGCCGTTTTGAAGAAAAACCCTGCTTGGTGTACGTTTGTCTTTCTAGTCTTTATTTGGCCAAATCTGAACAAATATGCATACAGCATTACGTACTTAACTATAAGCTGTGGCCAAAATGGTAGCACACAAGGCACTGTGTGCACCAATAACATTAAGAAAAAAAACAACAGGACACTATTTTATACAGTTTACATCACCAAAAATGAATGCATAGATCAATTTAGTCACATATATGAGTACAAAACTAACAAAGTGAAGAACGCATGTCAACACATGAAGCACAATCATATCATTCCAAGTTATATATGAGGAAATTGCTAAAGTCTACAGAATCCAAAAGCTTTTTGAATACTTGCAAGCTAGGGACTGTTGCAATTTTGCGACTCAAACTATTCCAAATTGGTATTACTCTGTTTGAAAAGAAATATTTTCTACAGTCAAGCCTTGACTTAAATCGTTTTAATTTGAGGGCATGCCCTCTTGTGCCGGATTCACCTGCATAGGAAAAAAACTGCGCTGAGTTTACGCTGTCTAACTGATAAATTATTTTATAAGTCTGAATAAGGTCTGCTTTAACTCTACGACACTCCAGAGTTTCAAGTCCAGTTATTCTTAGACGTTCCCTATAAGACAATTCACGGATTTCAGGAATACGCTTGGTGAAACGTCTTTGAACTGCTTCAATCTTGTCAACATCTTTTTTCAGGTAAGGTGACCAGACACATGAACAGTACTCCAAAATAGGTCTAACATAAACAGTAAACATAGATATAAGAAATTTGGTATCACGACAGCGAAACGATTTGAAAATAACCGCGATTTTTTGGTATGCCCTTGCACATATTTTGTCACAATGTGAGGAAAACTTTAAGTCTGGCGTTATAAAGGTTCCTAAATCTTTAACAATATCAACTTTAGCTATCTTACATCCATTTACTTCGAAATCGCCAATAAGATAAGGTTCCCCCATTTCGAGCATCATGTTTTTGTGGGAGGCTATCGACAGCTGGTTTTGTGCTGCCCAATCTAGTACTTTACCACAGTCACTCTGAAAGCTTGTAAAATCGTGCAGATTAGATCCACCAAAGTAAATTTTAGTATCATCAGCAAAAATTTTTACACTCGAGCTAGAACAAACATCGGGTAAGTCATTTATGTACACGAGAAAAAGCAATGGTCCAAGAACACTACCTTGTGGCACCCCGCTCAACACTTCCCCAGAATCCGACAGAACTCCATTCACTCTTACATACTGAGTTCTTCCCACCAAAAACGCACGTAGCCATTTTAATGCGGGCCCACGTACTCCGTAAGATCTAAGTTTGCTGATAATTTTCTGATGTGAAACGGAATCAAAAGCTTTACTGATATCTAAATACAAGACTTTCACCCCGTCCTTCCCATCACGCATAATAGTCCAGGAATCTAGACACTCCAGCAGCTGAGTTTGGGTTGAACGGTGTGACATAAAACCATGCTGATGTTTCGAAATTAGGTTGTTTCTGAGCAAATGGTCAAGGAGAAAGCGCTTTATAACTTTTTCCATAATTTTACAACAAATACACGTTAAAGAAACCGGCCTGTAGTTTTCTGGTGCCGAGTGCGCTCCCTTACCCTTATAGATAGGGACCACATGCGCCAAAAGCCAGTCCTCAGGGAGCACCCCTTCATTAAAACCATACCTGGGCAGACTTTTTCTCGGACGGGGGGTGGAAATCCGGTGCGTTCTCCTCGAAATAGGTAGTGTATGTTTTGGTGCGTAATTTGAGACCACAAGCTTAAATTTGAAGAGAAACATAACACTGTGGATAGTCGATTGTCTAGTAATGGAACGATGTGGCCATTTAATTATTGAACCTAAAGATACGGACACCAAACATTAAACTCGCGAAGGTAACTACGGGGGGTATGGGGGGTGGTGCCCCCCAGAAGTTGAAGAATTTTTGCAGTTAAGACTCCTCTCAGGAATTAATTTAGAGCATTTCCACGATCAATTAATGAGGTAAAGTATAACCAGTTTTTGTTACATATTCGCTCATTGTATTCGCTTATTCGCTCATTATATTCGCTTATATTTTGTATATTTTCAATTTATGTAATGGCTAAATCTGCAAGACTGGCACGCTTCTGCTACATCTGCCTTTACTCCTATAAAATATTGGCTTGTCAGCTATCGTAGCAATCAGCAATGAGTAAGAATACAGACAGGCGGGGCGCGGTAAAAACATGATTGAAACCCATGGGAACAAAGTGGGGTCTGGGGTGTGCTTCGGTGCGGTGCGTGCGTCCGGTTCGGTGCGTCAGAGGCCGAATCCGGTGCGTCGGTAAGCCAAATTCGGTGCGTCAGAGGACGAATGCGGTGCGTCGGTAAGCCAAATTCGGTGCGTCAGAGGCCGAATCTGGTGCGTCGGTAAGCTAAATTCGGTGCGTCAGAGGCCGAATCTGGTGCGTCAGTAGGCCAAATTCGGTGCGTCAGTGGACGAATCCGGAGCGTAGATAAGCTAAATTCGGTACGTGCTTGCATGCTAACAAACTGGTATGTTGACAAGTCAAAATCTGTGTGGAGATGGAGAATCTAATTTATGGAAACAGATGCGTAAATAAGTCAAATTTGGCTTCGAGCCCAAATCTTCAAAACCTCATGTAGGTATCATTTTGGTGAGTCAATGCTTCCAAGAAATCATATAGGAATCATTTCGGTGCGTATGTGAGACCTGGGGTGGCCACCCCCCGTCCACCCCCCCATTGCCCAGGTGTGATTAAAACCCTCAGGCAGCACCCCTCACTGCTGTGTATCGTGTCTGCTATAACAAATAAACGGTTTTAGTTTGTTTTGGTTGTTTATATTGAGTTTGCTCAGAATAATGAAGAAGAAGGACATCCGTTTATTTGCGTAAAATTTATGAGCTTTAAATTTTAAATATCCTGTACCTACTACACACGTAATTTTTGTTTATTTTAGGCGCACCGTTTGATAATCACTGCGGACACTGTGGCATATCTTGACGGGAATATTGTGGAGAAACCACTCGATTCGAGTGACGCGTTTAGCATACTTCGTAGGTAGGTAGCGTTTAGTATATACACCTATACGTCTCTAATTCGCATATTGATATAATTGCTTGATATTTTGAAAGGACATTGTGAGTAGTAACGATTTTCGTCTCATTTAAGTTCCCTTGGCTGGAGTAACCAACCAATGATATGATTTTTCTAGAGCGTAGTCCAGGGGCCCGAAGCATAAAAGTGATTAGTTGATTAGTGTAGCAGTTTTTTGATGATAATCAAGGCTACGAATGAGCTACTACCCTAATTTATATATCGTTAGGAAACTCTTTGAGCGTTTTAATGCAACCAAAAGTCTAAACTAAATTATAACTTTAATTTGGGTCATGCCAGCGTAACAAGTGAAGAAATTATGATTGAGTTAAAAATTTTCCTTTGAATGAGTCAGTGGGGACAGTGGCGCACATAGAAAATTTTTTCGCGGGGGGCGGACCTCAGAAATATTTGGGGGGTCTGGGGGCAAAGCACCCCAGAAGTTGAAAAATTTTTGAAAATTGAGTTTGAAAAGCAAAACTAGGCGTAAATTAAGCAAAAATTCATTAAATTTCGCGCCCAAAGCGCGAAAATTTTGGAAAATCTTTAAAAGGTTGTTATTGAAAGGTCTAAAAAATCGAAATAAGGGTAAATTAAACAAAAGGAAAGTAGATTTCGCGCCGAAGGCGCGAAAATTTTTGAAATTTTATGTTCGCGCTGCGCGCGGACAATAAAATTTTTCCTTTACATCTGATTTCGGGGGGGGGGGCGGCCCCCCCCTTAAGTGCGCCCCTGAGTGGGGATAAATTAAATACTTCATTATTTCTGGATAAAGCACTTCAACAGCTTGTATGGTGCCAAAAACTTAAAAAACGGTGGACTGCAGCAAAACTTTTTCACAAAAAACTGCTACACTAATCAACTAATCACTTTTAAGCAACGGGACGGGACCCTGATACAGCAGTGTGAGTTCATACCAAAGCGAAAAGTCTCTGTTTGTAAAAACACACTTTATCTTATTTTGTTTATCTTTTGTTTATCTTTCTTTATTTTGTTTTTCTTTATTCTTTATTTTATTCTCTATTTATATTCTCTATTTTTATATTCTCTATTTTTTCTATATTTTTCTATATTTTTATATTCTATATTCTATTCTATTCTATTCTATTCTATTCTATTCTATATTCTATATTTTTCTAATTTTCTATATTCTTTATTTATATTCTCTATTTTTATTCTTTATTTTATTTTATTCTTTATTTCTTTATTCTTTATTTTCTTTATTTTGTTTATCTTTCTTTATCTTATTATTTATCTTATCGAATCTTATTTTGAAAGCCTGAACCGTTCATATTATTGAGCGGACGTGGACGCACGCCTGCTGCAACTTAGACTTCTATTGTGTTTAGTATAGCTTGTTTTCTCACTTATACCATATATAATTATGAACTGCCTCCTCCCAATAACACGATGAAAATTTTTTGGAGCCTGAAATTGAGGCGCCACAGTGTGTTATCCTGCAGGAGTTGACCCATGCGTGCGTAGTCAGACCCGGCCCTTAAGTACGTATCCCTAATAAGTACTTATTAATATTATACGTAAGGTTTTGGAGGAAAGGTTTTAGTATAGCTTGTTTTCTCACTTATACCATATATAATTATGAACTGCCTCCTCCCAATAACACGATGAAAATTTTTTGGAGCCTGAAATTGAGGCGCCACAGTGTGTTATCCTGCAGGAGTTGACCCATGCGTGCGTAGTCAGACCCGGCCCTTAAGTACGTATCCCTAATAAGTACTTATTAATATTATACGTAAGGTTTTGGAGACCAATAAACGATGAAAATTTTGAGCCAATGAGCAGTGTTATCCTGCAGGAGTTGACCCATGCGTGCATAGTCAGACCCGGCCCTTAAGTACGTATCCCTAATAGTACATACTAATATTATACGTAAGGTTTTGGAGGAAACTTTCAATTGCCTCACCTTTCGGAGCTAGCAGCAGTTCCCAACAATGTCATCAAAAGGGACTTTGTTTTGGTTTGCCGATTATATTGGCGAATATCAGAACATTTGCGTCACTCTTGCGTATTTTTGGCATTATGATAATGATGTGACGCTGACTATTTTGTGTGATGACCCGAAAATTTGTAAAAACTTGGAACCGATGGAACCTTGGCAAAATAGTTACGTATCTAAAATCTAGGAAAATCTTCGAAAGGTTGGTAATGATGTAAGAACTTAGTAGTTTTCTTGTACTGATGTCAAACGTTCAGGCAAAACTTACAGTAAAACCGGATTGTTTTGATTTTAATTGTATATAGTTCCATTTTAGACTCAGCGGCCGAGAGCATAGCATATTCACTGGTGTATCGTTATACTACAACGAACAGTTAAATTCTGATATTAAAAGTAAGTAATATTGAGCTTCCGCATTATATCTTATAACAAAGCGTTACGTTTAGTGATGCATTTAATCAATTGAAAGCCTTCGTGGCTTGGGCCAAAATTTCCGGGGAAGGAGGTTGGCCCCCAGGTGAGTGGAGAATGTACTTTGAAGAATGCTTAAAACGGCTGTTTTTTCTGTTAACCTAAAAATTCAACAATTTTTAAGTGAAATTTAAGCTTAAATTTGCTAAAAAGGGCTGAAAATCCGGCGCAGCCAAATATTGTTTTAAAATTCACCCTCAAATTCTGTCCAGTCACTTTGGTTTTGGGTGAAGAAGGCTCAAATTCGTGGAAATTAAGTCCGGTGGGGGAGTCGCCCCATCCTCCTCTGCTGGAAAAATACGGAAAGCTCGGTTGTCAAGTTTTGTAAAAAAAGCTCACCTGCACTAGTTTCTATTGTAACTGTTAGTTATAATAAGCTTTTGGTACCACTTATTTACGTAGGAGGCAACTACAACTTGCGATTTAATTGGGTGAATAATTAATTACTTTATTTAGAAGTGTGCTTTGCTGAAGAAACGAAAGTTAAATTTGCTGATTTAACGGATTCTGAGATTGAAGCTTACGTTCATACCGGTGAACCGCTGTAAGTATATGTACTTACCCTGCTCATAAGAATGACTTGGATACGTATTTTTACTCCTGTCCTTGTTTTAAGGAATTTAAGGTTTGAATGCAATAATTTTGTACTGAAGAAATTAAAATTTTCTCCAACTTGCGGCTCCCCTCTTTGACCCATGCACAAAATCTCTCCGTCACGGAATTCTGGATTCGCCAGTGGCAATATGGGAGCTCCTTCCTCGTCACATGACAAAGGTCATTGTGCTTTATGATAGTCCGACGAAGTGAAATATTTAGACATTAGCAAGAATTTTAGTGCGCAGTTGTTCTTGGAACTTCGGTTTGCTAGTGAAATGCCTCATTTAAGGTGGTGGTATCCTTTTGTGCAGTGCTTTTGTGGTGATTTTTTTGAAACTATATAACTTTCGCAATTTTGGGAGTTACAAAGAGCTTTATACATCGTTTTAAAGCTTATTATCTGTATGTACATTCACAAGAGCTTACAGAACTGGCAAAATTAGCAAAAAAAGCAGAAATTTTCTGACAAGCTGACATCTAACAGGATGAATATAGACCAAAACTTTTTGAACATCGATTTCTCAAAACTGAAGAATCGGCCAAAAGTTCTTTTTGTGCCACGATATGAAGGACATATGGGCCGAGGGACGTTTTTTTGGATTTGGCTCAGCAGGTCTTAACGGTCGAGAAAATCGGCCAAATGCACAGTAACGCGAAATTTCGCAACTTCGCATTGAGTTTTCTCGCTACTCAATATGTTTTAGCCCAAACCAAGAAAAACGTCCCTCCGCAGAAGTGCGAATTTCGATTCTGCCAAAAATCTCCGGAATCCGTTTAGTAGTTTTTGAGAAATCGATGTTCGAAACAAAATAATCGCAGTTTTGCCAAAATGGTTTTTCGGCCAAATCTCTAGCTGAAAGCAATAAAGTCCGGCTAATAGGCATTCATAAAATGTGCATTTGGATGATGTATCGATTGAGTATAACTAAGCCAATTTTGTCCTTAACAGGTGGCAGTAATTTTGAAAAAAACTGATTTCGTCGAAAATGGCCATTTTTTGACCCTAAAAACAGTTTTTTGCTTATACTGACTTAACCACTGGAGATAGCTGAAAGGTTGTAAGAGCAAAAATGTTCACTTTCGAGTCCTCTTTCCAGCCATACCAACCAATCCCGTGTTTTGTCTACCTACTGAGAGCCTAAGGCCAAAAACCAAAACTTTATTATCTTTTGGCCTAAGAATACGGGACTGGTCCTAAAATGTTAAAGAGAACGGAATTAGGTTATTTCATAAGTTTTGGCCCTTTGCGTAAAGGATTAAAGCCGTAGGAGTCAAAAATACCCGAAAGGAAACCAGCACCTTAAATGTGACGCAAATGTGTTTATTTAGTAACCAGGCACATAGACAACTGGCTTATCCCTTGGCAATTTTTTATGGGGGGTTCTTCATCGGGGGCCCCCATCGATGGTAGAGGCTCACCCTAAATGGGGCATATTTTTAGAAAATGTTTTCAAATTTTTGTGGGTTTTTTGTGTACAAACTACTAAAAATCGCTAAGAAATGACAAATTTTATGTGTTTTAAGCTAAAATAGCGAAAATTTAGTCAAAAATCCGGCGAAGCCGGAAAATGTTTGAAAATTTAGGGTAAAAATGGTAAAATCTGGCAATTTTTGTGGTTATAGGGGGACAAGGTCGGAATGTATGGGGGGTTTCTTGAATATGCAGGGTGGAGGTCGCCGAATGTGGAGCGGCCCTACCCCCACACTAGGGATAAGCCAGAGACTCCATCAAATGGAGATCCACAGGTGTCCCCTGGCTTATTCCTTGGCAATTTTTTATGGGGGGGCAGGGTTTTTTTCAAAATCGGACCTGTGTAAATCTTGTGTAAATTTAAATTTCACTGTGTATTTTTGTTTGAAGCTGTGTAAAATTTAAAAGTGTCGTTTTTCAATTGTAATATAAAATAAAATACATGTAGACGTTATTTTCTTGCTACAATGTTATTTTCGGACCATTCAAGCCAAAGTTATGCCAACTGCACTTGTGTAACATTCCGGAAGAAGCAACGCGGGGGGTCTCGGGGGCGGAGCCCTCCAGAAGTTGAGAAAATTTTGTAAATTGCAATAGAATTCATAATGGAAATGTTTAAAAAGATTAATTCATTAAATGTCAAAACTTGGATTGGACAAATTCAAATTTCTGAAAAACACTTCGCCTACTGAAACGATTTTTTAATTGTTTCAACTTTTTGGAATAATTTTTTCACAAACTTGCTGGTCACGTACTAAGGTTCGATGCTTTAACTGCTACTGGGGACGGCTCCATAGTACAGACACACCAATTATATATATACAATAGATACGTACCCAATACGTACGTACGTACCCGATACGTACGTAAAAAATCCGGCGAAGCCAGAAAATGTTTGAAAATTTAGGGTAAAAATGGTAAAATCTGGCAATTTTTGTGGTTATAGGGGGACAAGGTCGGAATGTATGGGGGGTTTCTTGAATATGCAGGGTGGAGGTCGCCGAATGTGGAGCGGCCCTACCCCCACACTAGGGATAAGCCAGAGACTCCATCAAATGGAGATCCACAGGTGTCCCCTGGCTTATTCCTTGGCAATTTTTTATGGGGGGGGGGCAGGGTTTTTTTTCAAAATCGGACCTGTGTAAATCTTGTGTAAATTTAAATTTCACTGTGTATTTTTGTTTGAAGCTGTGTAAAATTTAAAAGTGTCGTTTTTCAATTGTAATATAAAATAAAATACATGTAGACGTTATTTTCTTGCTACAATGTTATTTTCGGACCATTCAAGCCAAAGTTATGCCAACTGCACTTGTGTAACATTCCGGAAGAAGCAACGCGGGGGGTCTCGGGGGCGGAGCCCTCCAGAAGTTGAGAAAATTTTGTAAATTGCAATAGAATTCATAATGGAAATGTTTAAAAAGATTAATTCATTAAATGTCAAAACTTGGATTGGACAAATTCAAATTTCTGAAAAACACTTCGCCTACTGAAACGATTTTTTAATTGTTTCAACTTTTTGGAATAATTTTTTCACAAACTTGCTGGTCACGTACTAAGGTTCGATGCTTTAACTGCTACTGGGGACGGCTCCATAGTACAGACACACCAATTATATATATACAATAGATACGTACCCAAAACAAAGGAGGGGGTCAGGGGGGCAGAGCCCCCCAGAAGTTGAGAAATTTTTTAAATTAACGGCAGAAACGGCATTTAAAAGTTGTATTCCTTTAGCTTTCGTATTGAATATTTCCTGGGTTGTATGGCAAGTATTTTTAGGCTCTGACTGCTTTTATTATTATATATACAAGAGATATACAAGAAATTATATTGAATAATACTAGCTTCAGAAAATGTATAGTTAAATACTTTTTACGAATATTTGCATGCAGTACGGAAATAAATTATACGCAACTGTATAAGTAGAAACATTAGGACTTAGGAGAATAAAACACCCATAACCATGTTGATGCAGACATGCACGAAACCATTCTAAACCATTGGAAACAGGCGGGGGTCTGGGGGCGGTAGCCCCCAGTTAAAAGCTAGAACTTTTTTAAAACTTAAAGACTTGAAAACTATTTTTTCAGAGCACTTTTTGTAAAATTTTCGAAAATTTGGCTGTGTATTTTGTTGTGTAAATTAGTTTTTCACTGTGTAAAATTATTTTTTTTGTGTAAATACACAGTATTTTACACAAAAAACCCTGGGGGGGGGGGCTTCAGGGCTCCATCGATGGGGGGGGCTCACCCAAAACGGGGGGCATATTTTTAGAAACTTTTTTCGAATTTTTGTGGGTTTTTTACAAACTGCTAAAAATCGCTAAAAAATGACTAATGTTAGGTGTTTTTTTACGCTAAAATAGCGAAAATTTAGTCAAAAAGCCGGAAAATTTTTTGAAAATTTTGGGTAAAAATGGTAAAATTTGTGAATTTTTGGAGTTATGGGGGGGGTGGTCGGGATTTATGGGGGGCTCCTTGAATGGGGAGGAGGTCGCCGAATGGATACTAGGGATAAGCCAGGTCCCCTGAATCCGTATGTACAGAACAAAGAAGCTTGAAAAGTTACAATTTCTTATTTTTTCTTGATTTAGACGGAGTTCCAACATCCTGTACCTATATTTACAACAGTTTCAGTTGCTGCTGAAAACTAATACGGCACGATTTCTAATGCTCTTCTGCGGTTATATGCAAAATTTCAGACGATTGCAACTTATCTCCAGCTAGTAAAGGCTGTGCTGTACTTCAGCAGCACTCTACTGCAGCGCAGACGCGCAACCAGATGCAACCTTTATTGCCAATGAAGGAACTTTTCCTAATACTATTTGCAATGCTCTTTTGCACCTGCTTGCAATATTTTAGACGATCACAACTTTTCTATAGCTGGTTTAGACCTTGCTGTACTTTAACAGCACACTACTGTAGCGCAACCAGGTGCAAACTATATACTGTCATTGTAACTATGTTCATTAGCCATGCCCTAAGCTATCTACACACCTAATTTAATATGTTTAACCGTTTACAGTAAGTCTACACTACAGCCAGCGGTCTATGGATGCTGCATAACAGTGCAGCACGATAGCAGCACCGCTCCACCACTCCATCTTCTGCGGAGTTGGGACTTAGAAATTTTTCCGAAAACGGCCATTTGGACCGACCAACTTTGGGCCGGCCGCCAGGACGGTCCAGGACCTAAATCAAAAATCGGCCAACGTTATGCACTAGTACCCCTCCGTACTTCTTCATGCAACAAACCGTTTGTCTCTAAGTGCTTTCTAGAGCCCTGTAGGCGTGACACAAAATAGCCGTTTTTTGGCCAAAAACGCCATAAGGCTACTTTTGGCATTCCGCACAGGTGGCATGCCGGGCCGAGCATCGAAAAAATATAGCGCGGGGCACATGAGACCATATCGGCATTCAGAAAATATAAACCCTTCCGGCTGAAGACGTCCACATCTTTCAAACACCTCTGTACAAAATAGCCCTTTTCCAAGCATGACTTACACAGAAAAAAACAAATGGACCTAAGCTATCCGGGAAAATTTTCAAAGTTGAAAATTTTGACCAAAACTTTTATGCAACTTGGTGTACTCGTCGTGTAGATTCCAACGATACCAAACTTGCCGAGTTTCGTTCAGTATTAAGCTGGCACGGTGCTCGAACGAGTCTCAAAGGGCCGTGCAGCGCATTTTACACCCGTATTATAGCGAGTCGCTCTCGCGCCCCTATAATTTAATGTGATGAAAATTTGAAAAGATTTGACAAGGTGGCTATAACCTCATCTCCAGTAGTAATGGGCACCGGATATTTCTTATATTCGGAAGTCCGCCTATTTTTCGTTAACGGATATCCGGTTATCCGCCTATTCTAAGTATAAGTTCAGGAAAACTTGGATTTCAAAGCTAAAATCCAAGTTTTCTGACCATTTTCCCCAGTGTATTGAATTGCAGTCATCAAACAGAGCTACAATCTATTTTTTAAAAATAATGTTGAAAAAATTTTGTAAAGTATATATAATATATATATATTTTAAGTTTTGAATTTTTTGTCAAAAATTCGCTAATTTTTTATTAGTTTGTAAACTTAACGTACTTTGTAAATGTAAACGGATATCCCATTATCCGGATATTTTCTCAAGTCTGATATTATCCGGATGTATATAAAAATTATCCGGATATCTGGCTCCCATCACTACTCCAGACAGTTGGTGAAATTACGATTTTCTAATCGAAGATTATAGCAAGCAACACTTGGTGACAACACGACGTCCTTTGCATTTATATAATATATACTGTTTTCTATTATTGTTAGTGAACCATATTAATTGTTTTAGGGATAAAGCCGCCGCCTACGGCATTCAAGGTTTTGGTTCGATGTTTGTGGAATCAATTATTGGTGATTACTATAATGTGATGGGATTCCCTTTGAATCGATTCTATGCCAAGCTAAAGGATCTACTTAACTGATTTTTGGGGGCCCTTTTCTTGTTCCTAACCTTTAATTTCCTGATTCTGGTCCACAGTCTACCCCAATTATTGACCTCTATAGTGCTTGCCTTAGGAAATATTGATGATGATAGGTTCAACCATTGTCGAAGTTCTTCGGCAAGGTATCTGGGCCTCTCTGACGGGCGGATGGTACTACGATCCCCGGCAAACCCTCTTTTCCAACACCGTTCACCTCTATTTGTGGCTATTTCTCCTATGCACTCCACTGCTGCTTCATCTCTGTTTTACATTTACTCCCTTTGTAATCGGTGCTTATGCCCTGTTGACGCTGATCAGCTTTACCATCATTAAACTCGGCGTCTGGTATATGCATGGCATCTTCGATACCTGCGAATGTGTGGAGGACATTAGAGAGTCGCCGGGAGAATTTGGGCCCTCCGGATTGTCCAGTACTGGTGGAGGCGGTGGTGGCGGCGGCGACGGTCTGTCTGGCAGTCGAGCTGGCGGCGGTTTAATCTCGCGACGATCAGAAGAAGCCATTGAGCTGCCCGAGGTTTTCCGAAGGTCAGAGTCCCAGGAATCGGTGTTTGAACCCACGGTTGCGGCTGAAGTCGGCGGCAATGCTCCTCGTCTGCCCAGTGATTCGGATCCGGGCCGCAGTCCGTTGTCTGCTGAGCCGAGCGGCGGTTCAGGGCAACAGGCGGCTCTCCCCACTGAATCGTCCAGGTGGGAGACATCCGCTGGTTCCAGTGCCATCTTTATGGCTGACGTTCACAGTGAGCCACAGCGTGCCCTGTCTTCCTCTGGCAGTGGCAGCTCTTCCTCGCATACGGATGAAGCTACCAGTGTTGTGAGATCGTTGCTGCCGCCTACTCGAACGGTTTCCCTGGCTGAAAAGTCGTCCCGCAAGCCGTCTGCTGTTCGCAGTCCTTCCAGTGTCAGTGCTCGAGCGGTTGTTGTACAGGACACTAGACGGGGCTCTGCGTCAAGGGAGAACGAGGATCCTGACGACTCTGGTCAGGACACTTCGACCAGTGGTGTTGCCTGTCTGCACTCGACGCCCTCAGAGTTCACCCTTCGAAAGCATTCCGAGCCCTCCTTTGAATTTAGTCGGAGGGACAGCCTGGAACTGCAGAGTCGGCCGCGCGGTCGGGCTCGCAGCGTTCGGATTGCGGAAGACGTGCGTCGTAGCAAGAGCTATGCGGATGCTCCTCAGCTGTCCCGCAATCGCTCCGCCCTGGAAGCCACCCTCAGCGTTCGAGATGACGACTCTTCCACCTTGCTGTCCCAGCACACCCTGCAGGACTGTCGTAAACGTGCTCGCAAATCGTATCCGGGCAAGTCGAACAGTAGCGTTGACATCTTTCTGAATTCTTCCTGGCTTCCGAAAGGCAGCCATTATGCTGCCTTTTCTGTGGGCAGCACAGAGCAGTCCAGTGATGATCGTATGCTGCATTCCGAGCTGTCAATCCGTCACGAGGATGAACCGACTGGTGGTGCCAGGGCTGGGTCTCGTGATCGCTTTGGGTCCCTTCCCACTAGCCCTGTTCGCCATAGCGCCGCCACTGCTGTTGGGAGTCGTGAAGCCAATATTTACAGATTTTCTTCCGTGGACATTCCATTTCCGGACATTCCGGAGAGAGTTGCGGACCTGGATTTGGCCAGTGGGGCCGCCCTGGATGCTGGGTCCGATTCTAACCGAGCGCAAAATTTGGCTGAGATGGAGTCAGCGTCGTCCACACTTTCCTCCAGAGAGACGGCGATTCTAGGCAGCAGTCGGGAACGGAGTGGAAATCGGGTGACCATAATGCCTGATCCGTGTTGCTATGATTTTCAGGTCAATCCTTCCATCATTCCTAGTATCTGTCCGGCAGAAATCTACGTACAAATTGAACGTAGAGATGATCTTCAAACGATGGCTGATGATTCGGTTGCTGACATCAATTTAGATTCGTCCACAGTTGACTCTCCGTTGCTTAGTCCGGGAACTCCCAATCTTAGCTGGCTGTTTGCCGAGTCTTCAGAGTCTGAGGATGAGACCGAAAGTTGTTCTTCCCGGGTGCCGGACGTAGCCCTGAACGGGATGGAATTGGAGAGCAGTCCTCAGCCGGGTCCTTCTACGCGGATAACTCCAGTCTGGCGACAGCGGGGATCCGCTGACTATTCCCCTACTCGTCGGTATGGTCAACAGTATGGCAGTAGTCGCCGGAATTCGGAAATGTCGGATGCCCTGCGGGAGAGAATTAAGGAAGATCTGGAGCTAATTTTGGAGGAAATCTTGGATCGTCACGCGGACGCTGTCCAAACCCTGGAAAGCATTCGTGAAGCCATCCTTCATCCGAGACATGCCGTCCCTTCCACTGCAGCAGCAGCCAGAGACGAAGTGACTTCCCAGGATTCCTCGTTGCCGATCGCTGTTGCCGATTCTAAACGACATCGTTCCAGAACCAGGAACGATGCGCCCGGGGTTGATCGACGACGTCGTCTGCGTCAGCGCCGTCATGAACTGTCCTCAACTCCGCCTTCTAGCAGTCGCCCAGGTCCCAGTACATCCAGTGCCAACCTGGAGGTTCCTGACGGTTACAGAGCCTTGGCTGGCCTAATTTCCCGACCAGGGGCTCATGTTGCCACCTCTCATGAGGATACGTCCTTTGGTGCCGTTCACTGTTTTCAGGACGAGGAAGGCAACTGGTGGGCATATACGTTTGATGAGGGCGGCGCTGGGATGGTTCAGGAATTGGGCAGTTCCAAGGCTATCCTGGAAATGCTTCCCTATGCGGAGAGAGCCGGAGATCAGTTGGTGGGAGACATTGATCAGCCCTCCACCAGTCGCCAGCAGTGGTGGGAGGAAACCAGACCCGACGACGGCAGTAGTACATCCTCGGATTCGTACATTGGTGAGGTTCCGTCCTCCGTTCTCCATCCGGGCATAGTGCCGAACTCAGCCTTGCCTAGTTCCTCTGACTATCACGGCAGTGCGATTCACCCTGGTGGTAGCGGCCCCAGAAGTGGCGGTGTCACCTTTTCCACCAATACTGTCCGTCTGCAGCGTTGTCGACTGAGCGGTTTTCAGACCAGGCCGCCCGTTCAGCATCGAAATCCGCTGCAGGTGATGGTAACTCGGACTCTTCATGCTGCCCAAAACATGACCAATCCCGTTCTGACCGGTGCCTATCAGGAGCGAGAAATCACTGCGGGTGATGTGTCAACGGTTACCGGTTCTTCTGGTCATGCTGTTCTCTCCGGCTCTTTTCACACCAGTTCCGGCGGATCGGGTACCTCTCTGAATCGTCTGCGTTATCTGGCCGGACTGGCCAGCTCCGTGGAAGAGCACGTCAGGTCCCAGGAAAAGAGGCATTGCTACAAGGTTCCACTCTGTGGCCCTCTGAAGAAGTATCGGTTTAAGCTGAAGTTTGATCGTCTACAGTTGCTGGCCCTGTTCGATCGAAATCGTAACGGCCTGAGCGCGGCCTTTGACATCTGGCTGGCCACTGTTGTCAGCATCATGACCGGCCTGTTTTTTCAACGTAGCTATTATCACGATTTCTGGATATTTTGGTTCTGTTTTGTGGTGGCCGGGGCTCACTTTTCCCTACTCCGCAGCGTTCAGCCAGACGCCGCGTCGCCCATTCACGGCTACAACTGGCTGGTCACCTACAGTCGTCCGGTTTATTTTTGTGCCGCAGCTGCCCTGGTAATGATCTTGGAAACCCTGATCACAGAAGTGCCGGCTGTCTCTGGTCTGTCTATTTATTCCCTGTTTGTGCACTGGCGTTCTGTCCTGGCTGCGTTCCAGTACTTTCTTTTCGGTGCAATTCTATTTTTCCCGCTTATCTTCACCATTGGCCTGCTGCCGCAGATTAACACTTTTGTCATGCACATTCTGGAACAGATTGATATGTGCATTTTCGGTGGGACGGCCAGCATTTCCCTACTGTCGGCGGTTTTTTCAGTGTTTCGCAGTTCGATAATGACGATTCTTTTGTCGATTTTAGCCTACCTAGCTCTGGGTACTGATAAAAACATTCAGCATATATCCTTTTCAGTCTACTGTAGTTTGATGTTAACCTTTGCCTTTGTACTCAGCCGCTCCACCAGTCATGCTGGCCTGCTGTGGCGCTCGCTAAGACAGCACGTGCTCCCCTGCTTCCTGTCAAGTGGAAACAGTCCCAACGATAGTCTTCGTGATGAGCTGCCTGAACGTCTGGATGATACGCTGATCACAAGATTTAAGGCGGACGTTCTTTCCGTCATCGTAATCGGCCTGCTCTCCTTTGCCCTACACTGTAGCACTCTGTTCAATATTCCTCATATCCAGCCTATTCTAACCTACAGCCTGTCGGGGATCTGTGGTGCCGTTGGTTTCCTGGTTCACTATCTGTGGCCACAGCTTCGTAAGCATACCCCTTGGCTGCTGATAGCCAAACCCATCCTCAGAACCAGAGAGCATCACATCTTTGAGTACAGTGATTCACAGGCCAACATTATGTGGTTTGAACGGGTCTATGTGTGGCTGTGCTTTCTGGAAAGAAGCATTCTGTATCCCCTGTTGTTGGTCAGTGCCACCACCTACTGTGCTCCACAGCTACTGGACTGGATTGGCCTTTTGGCCACTTCAGGTCTGCTGAGTCTGGCCGGCCTGAAGTTGGCTCGAACTGCCTACTGTAATGCCTCACAACTCTATGTGCCATTATGCGCTGCCCTACTGCTGTTTCAGCTGGAGCGCCCTGGGCTTTCCTTGACATTTTTGCTGGACTTTTATGTGCTGGCTGTGCTCTATCCAAAATTCGGCGAACTGCTGCTGAAGCTACAGTTTGTCTTTGTCTACATAGAGCCTTGGCAGATTACCTGGGGCTCTGCCTTTCATGCTTTTGCCCATCCATTTTCTGTGCCACATTCAGCCCTACTGCTGGCTCAGTCGTTTGTGTCCACCATCGTTTCGGCTCCCCTGAACCCGTTTCTAGGCTCTGCCCTGTTTCTGTCCTCCTATATGAGACCAGTGAAGTTTTGGGAAAAGGACTACAACACCAAACGTGTCGATAATTCGCACCTGCGTTTAGCCAATCAGATTGATCGAGGACCAACTACGGATGATAACAATCTAAACTCGATCGTCTATGAGCATTTGACGAGATCACTGCAAACCTTTCTTTGCGGGGATCTTATGATGGGTCGCTGGTCTACCGTCATACATCCCGGGGACTGCTTTATCCTGGCCTCTTACTATGTGAACTGTCTTGTTCATATCATTGAGGTTGGCAACGGCTTTGTGACCTTCCAGCTGCGAGGTCTGGAGTTTAGGGGAACCTACTGTCAGCAGCGTGAGGTGGAAGCCATTTCTGAGGATATCATTGACAGTGCGGGCTGTTGCTGCTGTGAACCCGGTCGTTTGCCTGGATTTCTGTCCTTTAATACGGCCTGGAATATTCGCTGCCTGGCCTGGGAAGTTACCGCCTCCAAATACATCCTGGACGGCTACTCGATAACGGATAATTCGGCGGCGTCTATGTTGCAAGTTTATGAACTGAGAAAACTGCTGGTTACCCTTTACGTCAAATGCATCATCTATTATGCCATACGCGCTGGACGCCTTGAAGAATGGCTCGGCCTGGAGCAGGTTCTGGACGCTCTCTCACCCATTCGCAAGGAAGCCAAATATGTTGACGTCGATCCGGTCTTCAGCCTTCAAATTGATGACGACTATGATTCTCGCCTGTCTGGGATATCAAAGTCCAGTTTTGTTAGCTGCTACCTAGACTGGATCACCTACTGTGTTGAGCGTCGTGGTCAGCCGGTCCCGTGCGACGTTGGCTCCACCTTGGTGGCATTTTGCTACGCGCTGTCTCTGGTTGGTCGCCGTACTCTGGGCGTGGCGTCCCATAATCGCCACTGCAGTGTGGACTCATTCCTGTACGGTCTGCATGCGCTGTTCAAGGGTGACTTTAGAATCACCAGTGTTCGCGACGAGTGGGTATTTGCTGACATGGAATTCCTGCGCTGTGTGATTGCTCCAGCCATTCGAATGGCCCTGAAACTGCATCAGGACCATTTTACGGCCCCGGACGAGTGTGACAATGTTCGCTCCTTGTATGAGACGATTGCCGTGAACGAGATGTCCTGGTTCATTTCTCATGAGGGTGATCCTGCTTGGCGCCATGCCGTTCTTTCCAACGTCCCCTCCCTTCTGGCCCTGCGGCACGTCTTCGACGATGGCTCTGATGAGTATAAAATCATCATGCTGAATAGACGATACCTAAACTTCCGAGTGATTAAGTTGAACCGAGAGTGTGTTCGAGGTCTCTGGGCGGGTCAGCAGCAGGAGCTGATCTTTCTACGGAATCGCAATCCTGAACGTGGATCCATTCAGAACGCTCGACAGGTCCTTCGAAATATGATCAATTCCTCTGCTGATCAGCCCATCGGCTATCCCATCTTTGTGTCACCGCTGATGACCTCCTTCAGCGAAACTCATCCCCAGTTGCTGTCAATCATCGGGCCGTCCATCACGTTCCGCACGCTAAAGAATTGGATATCCAGTGCCTTCTGGCGACTGCGTCAGCACTGTGGGATGTCCTGTTCCAGCAACCTGTCCCTTCCTCCTCCCCCAGCTGCAGCCACCCTGTTTTCCTCGGCAGCTGGTTCTGCTCAGACTCAGTCTTTCGAAGAGACGACCACGGCCATATCACCTCGTCCAATTTGCCCAGATCGTCGACCAGGGTCATCGCTGCTTGCCGCTGCTGTCCATCAGGGCGGGGGGCGAACTAGCGCCACCATTCCACCCTCCTTCATGTATCCGCCGCGGACCACACTTGGCGGCCCGACAGTCCTGGATCCGCCCACAGCCTGGCGTGTCCAGCGGAGCTTTACTCATCCCATTCGAAGTCACGCTGGTGGTCCGGCCATGCTAGTCCCGGATCGTTCTCCACGATTCAGCATGGTGAGTTCAGCCAGTCCCTCTGGTGGCCTACCTCAGACCGCCCTAACTCCGGTGTTGCCGCCAAGTGAAATGGACGATCCCTGTTCTCCCAGTCGCGTTCGTCTAATCGATCTTAGCTGTGTCTATGAGTCCTTGAACCAAATCGGGGGACATGGTAAAACTTTGGTGATGTGGCCAAATGAGACTATGCGAAGTCACGGGGGACGAAACTATTGGACTGACATTAGTTGGAAGCCTTTGCGTGGCATGGAGGGCAAGGTCATTCATAAGTGGATCCCTTGTCATGTTGAACAGGCCCGACGATCCCATATGGATAAGGTCATACTTTTGGTGGAGATCGGAGACTGTTATGTTCCCATCGCCGAAACGGGTGTGGAATTTATAGGTGACGATGTTTGATGAAAATTGTTTTTATGAATTTTTAGATTGTGCCTGATGTCTGATGTACGTATATATATGTTGTTTCAGGGTGCAGCCAGGGCTTGGGGTTATTGGGGCAGCTCCTCTGAAAACTCGTCCTCCCCGGCCAACCAAAAGTATTTAATTTAACAGTAACACAGCACAAAACAAAGAATCAAAAGGCGAGGAAGAGGAATAATTATGCTTGTCACGTTCAAATTTGTAGGATAAGAAAGTTAAACTTAATTATTTAAATTATTATAAAAATTATTTTTCCTGCACTTGTAAGATCCCCTCCCCTAAGATCTACCCAACCCCTGCTTGTGTTGCACCCTGCTTTGCCTACTCGTGTGCAAAACTGCCTTTTGTCAAAAGCAATCAATCTGGATATTAATACACTGTATTTTTGAATGGAAATCTTGTTTTTCTTACGTATAAATTTAGAATAACCTATTTTCGCTCCGGTTTTTACCTGAATTATCTGAAAACTTACTTTCTTACTTTCTGGGCTCACCTGTGTTGCACGTGTTGATGTATATTGTTTTGTACACCTTGTCGGCTCTACCAGTTGCCTGCCCCGTACAGCACATATATAATCATTTTTCGGATTTTAATCCAACTTTATTAGTTAAAATGATTGAAAATTTACGGATAAATTTTAAGGAGGGATATGTAATCTACTTGCCCCGACTTTGTCCGATTGGGCTACTTTTGGGTGGTTCAGGGTTCAGTCCTCCATTTGGAGTGAAAAAAGGAAAATTTACTGATTTTATTGCAAAATCTGCTTTTTTAAAAAAGTAAATGTGAAGGCGCGATAACTTACGTTTTGAAATAATGGAACACCCACTGTAAGATTTTTGATAAAAAATGCGAAACTTTTAAACTTTTCGGGCACCCCTCTGGTGTTTTAAGATAAGTGGGGATAAAATGGAGTTAAAATGCTAAAAATATACTGTGTAAAAATAATTAGCCTGCTATCCGTATATATTTACTGCAATAGCTAAGCTGAAAAGCGCTCAGAAGTTAAGTTTTTGTTCCAAGATTGGCAAAAAATTCCGGCTTTTAAAAATTTTGACTAACAATCCTGTAAATATGGCAAAAGTGGCACATACAGAGTCTGGTTTAAACTACTGATACGCCAGTTTTATTTTTCTATTTCTAAGTTTTAGTTTTCATTCATTCAAGTGAATCTGAGAGAGGCACGCATTCCTTAAGAGAATGGGAGGGGAAGTCTGGTTTGTGGAGACTACAAAAACTTGTCTGGTGCTCAGTTTTGCTTAAAATTTGCCCAATGGAATATCGGCACTGCCTAGCTGTAACTCGTTCCAGTGCATGTTTAGCTACTTCAATATATATGAGATTGAAAACAAATTGAGTTCGTTTGTGCTTCGTACAGCTGTATAGCTTATAATTTAGGCTGTGCCATATGATGTTTCTAATGTGTAGTTTTCAGTTTTACATAAGTGAATGCGTGTCCGTTCTATGTTACATTCTTAGTCTGTATTCCCAATGAATACGTAGATTTAGAGCAATCCACCTTTTAAAACATTGCTGACGATTTTGTTCGAATTCACCAAAATTAGGTACATTCCGATTTCACGATTGCAGCAATTACCCTACCAAGAGTAGCTATCGTGGATAAATGTATAAAAATGAGTAACGTAATCTCTTAATGAATGATACGATCGAGAGGTGATGCTTGTCACACACACTAGTATCTTTTTTAATATCTTAATTCTGCGTTCTTTGCAATTTAAAAAGTCAAAGCGGAATTTAAAATACTCTGTGCTTGAGCATAAATTGTAAACAGATTATGTATATAGCTACGTATATACTTTCTGGTTCTGTTTTTGTGATCTGTGATTCATAGCTACTTTAAAAATATTGCTTCACAATGCCATGTTCCGGCAAAATAGTTTTTAAAATTGTTTTGCATTTTTCGCATTAACATAGGTAAATGATATGTAGGGTAATTGATTGTTGATTCTGTAAATTCACCTATGAAGTTACAATTACAGAAATTTAAAGAAAGGCAAATTATGAAAACATAGAAAAACTACTGATATTTACTGGAGTCTGATGAACCATAAGTGTAATAAATGAACACAAGGTATACAAAATTCGAATTGAATTGAATTGAATTGAATCTAAGATAATGAATATAGTTTAAATAAATGGAAGAGTTAGCCAAATCACGTATTATATCCCATGAAATTGAATAAATGTAAATAAACGTATGTATATATATATATATATATATAAATAAATGTATGTATATATATATATAAATGTATATAAAATCTCTGCACAAAATCCTCTGAGTTTATATTTATATAGAGTTTGAGACTTTTGAGATTATTTTTTGAAATTAATTTCGAATTAGATGTTTAAAGTCAGAAGTATCGTTACGTGAATTTTAGTTGAATAAAATTAAAGAGATATTTAATTTATAAAAGATCTGAATTCATTTCTAATTGTGAAGTTTGTTTTTAAGATTTCTGTTAATTTAGTAATGCAAGTGTAGAATTTCAGTATTTCTGAAGATATATGTGCTGTATGAAATACAAATTTTCTGTTTTGATACTAGCTTAGTGGAAAATGTATATGTATTCAGTGTCCACAAGTTGTTTTTTAGAATTCCTGTTTAGGCACTGTTTAGAATGCTTATAGACTATAAGACCACGTCTATTTTTGGTAATAATTATGATGATTACCATAAGATTTTAGAAGGTGTGTTTCAGCCATGGTAATGTGGATTTGTCTAGCACGTATGTTGTTGAATGTTGCACAAATAAAATATGTAGAGTTTTAATTTTTGTTCTTAATTCAACAATGTGTGAAAGTTTTGGCTGAGTGAGTTGTAAAAAAATTGATCATCAATCTTCGGACTTTCATTTGGGTGTTATATCCTGTTCAATGCCAATTATAATAAAAATCTGCAAATTAATTTGAAATTTTGAGTTTTGCACTTGCGCGTGTACTTGCAAGTTCAAGTTGTCAGTGTTTCATAAAACTTTTCCCTGCTATTTGCAGAAATTAGCTAAGCAGAAAAAGTAAGACTTGACAACTTGCAAACGCAAGTGCAAGTGAAAGTTGGCAAGTAGCTTATCTTTAAAAAATTAACCAAGAATATTTGAAAATTCATATAAACTTCAAAACGAAAGAAATTGTTGAAATCTACACTGTATTACCATTACAATGAGCATATTGCATAAAATTTTTCCAAAAATATTGAAATTAAAATAAGTTATAGCAATTTATGTTCCAATTATGCAAAGAAAATTAATTCAAATAATTGGTCTGCAAGTTTTAGTGGATAACCTGAAACTTGGTGTTCAAGTGCAAGTTCGCAAGTCCCACTTGAGGTTTATGAAAACTTCTTTTCTTGGATTTTTTCATATGAAAGTTGCAACTTGCATAATTATGCATTTTCAGCGAGCTTTATGAAACTTGCTCCCAGGTAGAAAAAGATTTGTGTTAAAGCCACTTGCGTAGATATCGGGACGGGGACCCTCTACGAAATTGTTCTGCGTTCCTTGAAAAAAATTAGAAAAAAGAAAACTTAACCTTTACGCTTAACTTTTACCATGAACTAAAAACAAATTGTGCTGTAAGTATAACGCTCCAACTTTGCTTCAAATTAATCCAGTTTCTACTTTATTACCCATATCCGGCTAGCGTCA
>JASAND010011414.1:0-10547 GCA_030248195.1 Trissonchulus latispiculum
GGTTGAATTTTACACTGGAAGTGTCAGAATTGCGATAGAACAATTTTTAAGACCTGTGAGGGGTGGGTTTATTTTCCCCCCATTTGGGTTTTTCCCCCCATTGGGTTTTTTTCCCCCGCTACTTTTTGCATTATACCGCTCTAACGGTACAACCTAGAGAAGTGCAAATAGGCTTAAAAGAAAGTTCTAAGTACGCCAAGTACGATGGTATATAAAGTTCTCAGATACCCCGTATAATAAAAAAGTTCCAGCCAAAATCCGAAAATGTGGGTTTTTTCCCCCCATGGCTATAATTTTTCAAAACTTTATCCAGTAATCTTGTTTTTCAATTTTCACCACCTGATTTCTTACTCTGCTTGATTGGGTTTGCCGTTGGATATCCGTTGTTTTTCTCATTAAAATCGGCCTGTAGATCAATGTTATTATTGTTCTGCATCACTGCGCTGGCCAATTTGTGGTCTATGTAGGTAGTTTCAGGGTCTAGTCCACCAAAGAGTTTTCTTTAAATTATATTTAATGCGAATTAAACGTTTAAGCTGCTTCCTGAAGACCCCATGGTTGCTTTTAATGTGTATATAATACGTATATATTAACGAACACCGAAGTAGTATGTCCGTAAGAGTTCAGACAATTTGTAAGGCATTTTAAAGCTATGTATACGTACACTGCTTGTACACATGTATACTGCTTTTAATTCCTTTATGCTTAGGTATCACTGTTGGAAGGTTTGGGTCAGACTGTGTCCGCTCAGCGAATTCTGAATATTGATAATCCAAATCAATGTCGAACTGCTGGTCGCAGCTATCTACGAGCTTTTCTTGCCAAACCTGCTGTTTCGATTGAAGATGGAAAGCCGCAAAATCCACGGCAGGTTTTGAATGAGTGGCGATCCCAGAACGACCCTACAGTTCTGGCTCAGGCAGTTCGTGCTAAATTCAGCCAGCACCCGGATTTGGCCCAGATTCTGACTGATGATACTGGTGATAGTCTTTTGGTTTATTGTGATCGAACGGATGAGGACTGGGCGGTCGGAATGTCGGAAGATGATTTTCTTCGATGGTTGGAGTGGAAGAACTATACGGGGAAAATGGTGTATGACCAGCTCAGTGAAAATAGAAAGAAGGTACGGGATGTTCATGTTGATTGATTTGGATAAGTAAGTTATATAATTTAACTAACTAGAGTTTGACACAAAAATTGAAAAAAAACTGTGGTTTCTTGTGTTCAGCTTTTGATATTCGTTTGGGCACCAACACACCACTCCTAGGCCCACATGATGAGAGAAGGATGTGTGGAATTCTTATTTGAAAAAATTGAATTTGAAATTTAAAACAATTGAAAAAATTACTGCGTTTCTCATAATGTTGTAGTAATCAGGTATTCTGGGTTTTGCTCGGAATGCTGGCAAAAAGTTTTTTGCTGAATTTGTCTGTCCTGAAGCTCACCATTGACACACTCAGTCAAGTATTGAATTTTGGTTGATATTTTCCGATTTTCAAAATCCTTTGATCTATTTCAGTTTCAGTTAGGTAGTGCGCGTCAGCGCACTACCTAGAATAGGAAAAAAAGGCGTATTGCGGCCTCTTGGAACATAATTTCCCCTGTTGCCGGCGGAGGAGTTGAGGTAGAGCCTTCATATTTTACCAGTAGAAACCCCTTCACGAGGGGTACATGCTGTGCAAATTTGAGCAAAATCGGCCGAGCCGTTTTTGAGATATGACAGATTCAATTTTTCAATGCACGACTTTCTCTCCATTCCCCCCCCCCCTAGGGGTCGGAGGCCTTAGATTTCCTATTATGGGGTTTTTTTGAACCACTTTTTCCCCATTTTTGGGGAAATGAGTATGGAGTAGGTAGGGCCCCCCCATAGGTCTGTGTACATAGCAGGATTTCGATTTTTTCGGAGATGGTCAATCCTTCTGTTCAAGTAAACTTGAACTGGGGCAGGCCGATGGGTCTGAGGTTCGCCGAGGAGCATGGCCCCATGGTCTAGATTGCCATGGGGTATATGAATTTTGGATCTGTCCCCTGTAGTTTTCTGGCCGGGGGTCACTAGTTAACGTGTAAAAGGGGGGTCTGGGTCTACGGAGTAGGCAGCCCTATACATAAGAGCTGCTGGGCTGAGGTTTCGTATTCGTATGGTGAATCTAAATGGCCCATTAGTTTCGGTCTAGGACCTATCCATGTGGCTGGGGGGCACCCTGATGGTGGTGGGCCCTACCGTGTCGCAACTCCAACTTTAACCTCTTCTACAGAAATATCTACAGGGAGCAGGTCTCTCTTATTTGGGGTTTGGGGTGGGGTGCGGGAGCACTACAGCATAGGCTATACTGGGTTTCGCCCGGACCCCTGTGGCGCCCTGGCCAGGGGTCCGGACCGTGGACCATGCCCAAAATGGCCAAAAATCGATTTTTCTGAAAGTGGCCAAGTTTGGTATCAAATGAAAGCCCTTGGTGAGGCGAACATTTTTTGTCATTGGAAGACCCCTCCAAAGTGGTCCCAGCGGCCTGTGGCGCCCTGGCCAGGGTCCAGACCGGTCCAAAATGGTCAAAAATCGATTTTTCCAAAAGTGGCCATGTTTGGTATCAAATGAAAGCCCTTGGTGAGGCGAACATTTTTTCTCATTGGAGGACCCCTCTAAAGTATCCCTAGTAACCTGTGGCGACTGTGGCACCCTGGGGAGGGGGGTCCGGGAACAAAATGATCAAAAATGAAAATGTTCTGAAGTTGCTAAATTTGGTATCAAATGAAGACCCCTCCAAAGTGGTCCCAGTGGCCTGTGGCGCCCTGACCAGGGTCCGGACCGGTCCAAAATGGCCAAAAATCGATTTTTCCAAAAGTGGCCGTGTTTGGTATCAAATGAAAGCCCTTGGTGAGGCGAACATTTTTTGTCATTGGAAGACCCCTCCAAAGTGGTCCCAGCGGCCTGTGGCGCCCTGGCCAAGGTCCAGACTGGTCAAAAATAGATTTTTTAAAAAATTTCCAACTTTGGTATCAAATAAAAGCCCTTGGTGAGGGGAACATTTTTTCTAATTGGAGGACCCCTCCTAAGTGGTCCCAGCGGCCTGTGGTGCCCTGACTAGGGTCTTGACCGGTCCAAAATCGATTTTTTGAAAATTTTCCAAGTCTGGTATCAAATGAAAGCCCTTGGTGAGGCGAACATTTTTTGTCATTGGAGGACCCCTCCAAAGTGGCCCCAGCGGCCTGTGGCGCCCTGACCAGGGTCCGGACTGGTCAAAAATCGATTTTTTAAAAAATTTCCAAGTTTGGTATCAAATGAAAGCCCTTGGTGAAGGGAACATTTTTTCTCATTGGAGGACCCGTCCAAAGTGGTCCCAGCGGCCTGTGGCTCCCTGGCCAGGGTCCGGACTGGTCAAAAATCGATTTTTTTAAAAAATTTCCAAGTTTGGTATCAAATGAAAGCCCTTGGTGAGGGGAACATTTTTTCTCATTGGAGGACCCCTCCAAAGTGGTCCCAGCGGCCTGTGGCGCCCTGACTAGGGTCTGGACCGGTCCAAAATCGATTTTTTGAAAATTTTCCAAGTCTGGTATCAAATGAAAGCCCTTGGTGAGGCGAACATTTTTTGTCATTGGAGGACCCCTCGAAAGTGGCCCTAGCGGCCTGTGGCGCCCTGACCAGGGTCCGGACTGGTCAAAAATCGATTTTTTAAAAAATTTCCAAGTTTGGTATCAAATGAAAGCCCTTGGTGAAGGGAACATTTTTTCTCATTGGAGGACCCGTCCAAAGTGGTCCCAGCGGCCTGTGGCTCCCTGGCCAGGGTCCGGACTGGTCAAAAATCGCGGAAAACCTTTTGTAAACGTTTTCTGATGAAGAAGCAATAGCGTTTTTTGAAGATTTCCGTACCCCACGCAGCGCGACGACCCCCCCCCCCCGGTGGGAGTTCGGCCCCCTTCATCCTGTTTTCCGGAAAACCATTTAGTAAACGTTTTCTGATGAAGAAGCAATATCGTTTTTCCAAATTTTCCGTACTCCACGGACCGTGACGACCCCCCCCCCCCGTTAGGAGTTCGGCCCCCCGTCATCCTGTTTTCAGGATAACCTTTTCTACCCATTTTATGATGCATAAACAATAGCGTTTTTCAACTTTTCCGTACCCCACGCAGCGCGACGACCCCCCCCCCGGTGGGAGTTCGGCCCCCATCTTTTTCCGGAAAACCTTTCTACATGTTTTCTGATGCATAAACAATAGCGTTTTTCAAGTTTTGCGTACCCCACGCAGCGCGACGACCCCCCCCCCCCCCGGTGGGAGCTCGACGCCCCGTCATCCTGTTTTCCGGAAAACCTTTTGTAAACGTTTTCTGATGAAGAAGCAATAGCGTTTTTCAACTTTTCCGTACCCCACGCCGCGCGCCGCCCCCCCCCCCCCCCGGTGGGAGTTCGGCCCCCCGTCATCATGTTTTCCGGAAAACCTTTTGTAAACGTTTTCTGATGCATAAACAATAGCGTTTTTTCAAGTTTTGCGTACCCCACGCAGCGCGACGACCTCCCGGTGGGAGTTCGGCCCCTCGTTTTCCTGCTTTCCGGAAAACCTTTTCTATCCATTTTCTGATGCAGAAACAATAGCGTTTTTTCAAGATTACCGTACCCCACGCAGCGCGACGACCCCCCCCCCCCCGGTGGCAGTTCGGCCACCCGTCATCCTGTTTTCCGGAAAACCTTTTGTAAACGTTTTCTGATGAAGAAGCAATAGCGTTTTTCCAAATTTTCCGTACTCCACGGACCGTGACGACCCCCCCCTCCCCGGTGGGAGTTCGGCCCCCCGTCATCCTGTTTTCAGGAAAACCTTTTCTACCCATTTTCTGATGCATAAACAATAGCGTTTTTCAAATTTTACGTGCCCCACGCACCGCGACGACCCCCCCCCACTTGTGGGAGTTCGTCCACCCGTCTTTGTCAGTAAAAACAATCGACATGATTTCTGATTCATAAAAAATAGCGTTTTTTCAAGTTTTGCGTCCCCCCCGCAGCGCGACTACCCCCCCCCCCCGGTGGGAGTTCGACCCCCCGTCATCCTGTTTTCCGAAAAACCTTTTGTAAACGTTTTCTGATGAAGAAGCAATAGCGTTTTTCCAAATTTTCCGTACCCCACGCCGGGCGACGACCCCCCCCCCCCTGGTGGGAGTTCGGCCCCGCGTCATCCTGTTTTCGGGCAAACCGATTGTAAACGTTTTCTGATAAAGAAGCAATAGCGTTTTTCCAAATTTTTCGTCCCCCACGCAGCGCGACGACCCCCCCCCCCCGGTGGGAGTTCGGTCCCCCGTCATCCTCTTTTCCGATAGCCCCTCTGTAAACGTTTTCTGGTGCAGAAACAATTGCGTTTTTTCAAATTTCCCAAACCCCACGCACCGCGACGACCCCCCCCCCCTGGTGGGAGTTCGGCCTCCCGTCTTTTTCCGGAAAACCTTTCTACATGTTTTCTGATGCATAAACAATAGCGTTTTTTCAAGTTTTGCGTACCCCACGCAGCGCGACGACCTCCCGGTGGGAGTTCGGCCCCTCGTTTTCCTGCTTTCCGGAAAACCTTTTCTATCCATTTTCTGATGCAGAAACAATAGCGTTTTTTCAAGATTACCGTACCCCACGCAGCGCGACGACCTCCCGGTGGGAGTTCGGCCCCTCGTTTTCCTGCTTTCCGGAAAACCTTTTGTAAACGTTTTCTGATGAAGAAGCAATAGCGTTTTTCCAAATTTTCCGTACCCCACGAAGGGCGACGACCCCCCCCCTGGTGGGAGTTCGGCCCCGCGTCATCCTGTTTTCTGGAAAACATTTTGTAAACGTTTTCTGATAAAGAAGCAATAGCGTTTTTCCAAATTTTCCGTCCCCCACGCAGCGCGACGACCCCCCCCCCCCCGGTGGGAGTTCGGCCCCCCGTCATCCTCTTTTCCGATAGCCCCTCTGTAAACGTTTTCTGGTGCAGAAACAATTGCGTTTTTTCAAATTTCCCCACCCCCACGCACCGCGACGACCCCCCCCCCCCCCGGTGGGAGTTCGGCCCCCCGTCCTCCTGTTTTCCGGAAAACCTTTACTAAACGTAACGTTTTCTGGTCCAGAAACGATTGCGTTTTTCCAATTTTCCGTACCCCACGCAGCGCGACCACCCCCACCCGGGGGAGTTCGGCCCCCCGTCATCCTGTTTTCCGATAATCTCTCTGGGAACGTTTTCTGATGCAGAAGCAATAGCGTTTCTTCAAATTATCCGAACCCCATGCACCGCGACGACCCCCACCCGGGGGAGTTCGGCCCCCCGTCATCCTGTTTTCCGATAATCTCTCTGGGAACGTTTTCTGATGCAGAAGCAATAGCGTTTCTTCAAATTATCCGAACCCCATGCAGCGCGACGACCCCCCCTCGGTGGGAGTTCGGCCCCCCGTCATGCTGTTTTCCGATAGCCCCTCTGTGAACGTTTTCTGATGCAGAAACAATTCCGTTTTTCTAAATTTCCCCTCCCCCCCGCAGCGCGACGACCCCGCCCCCGGAGGGAGTTCGGCCCCCCGTCATCCTCTTTTCCGATAGCCCCTCTGTAAACGTTTTCTGATGCAGAAACAATTGCGTTTTTTCAAATTTTCCGAACCCCACGCACCGCGACGACCCCCCCCCCCCCCGGTGGGAGTTCGGCCCCCCGTCCTCCTGTTTTCCGGAAAACCTTTACTAAACGTAACGTTTTCTGATGCAGAAACATTTGCGTTTTTTCTAATTTTCCGTACCCCACGCAGCGCGACCCCCCCCCCCCCCCCCCTGGGAGTTCGGCCCCCGTCATCCTGTTTTCCGATAATCCCTATGTGAACGTTTTCTGATGTAGAAACAATTGCGTTTTTCAAATTTCCCGCACCCCACGCAGCGCGACGCCCCCCTGCCAGTTCGGCCCCCCGTCATCCTGTTTACTGTACTTCAAGTTGTTTGGTGCAGAAAGAATTGCGTTTTTCAAATTTTGCTAACCCCACGCAGCGCGACGACCCCCGGCCCCCCCCCCCCCCCCCGGTGGGAGTTCGGCCCCCCGTCATCCTCTTTTCCGATAATCCCTCTGTGAACGTTTTCTAATGCAGAAACAATTGCGTTTTTAGAAATTTTCCGTACCCCACGCACCGCGATGACCCCTATGTTCTCTTTTCAGATAAACCCTTACACACACACATCAATATAGAGATAGTGCTCCGTACAAAAGATAAAAATGCCTTAAACGTGCTTACAATAGATATATACGTACGTATATATGTACGTCCTGTCTGGTTTTTTCAAATCGTTTTTATGGCAGTTTATTCATTTTATATATTAAGCCCTCTTAAAACCGCTAAAGCGGAAAAATGCAAGAAACTAGTGGGAAAAATGCCCTAAACGGACATGCAATGGCTAGAATAGGGAATAGGAAAGAAGGAAGGGCGGAAAAATGCCAATATATACGTATATTATACTTAACAGTCGGCGCAGAAAATGGTAAGAAACTAGATTCAGCGCCGAATAGGGAAAGCCGTCGGCGCTGAAAATGATAGAAACTAGACTCAGCGCCGAATAGGGAATGCAGTCGGCGATGAAAAGGATAGAAACTAGATTTAGCGCCAAATAGGGAATGCAGTCCGGTAGCGTGGAACAGGCAATTCCTCCATCCATCCTATTCGCGTGATTTGCGACAGCTAGATCCGAAAGAAATTTTGCATCTATATATTCAGACTTTGAGTAGCAAATCGGCTGCATAACTAAATGCATAACTGCGCTGAACTCCTATTCGCGTGAACTGCGACAGCTAGATCCGAAAGAAATTTTGCATCCATTCAGACTTTGAGTAGCAAATCGGCTGCATAACTAACTGCATAACTGCACTGAACATATATAACTTTTCATGTTCTGTAGTCAACACCTGTAGCTTTATTTGCGACGAAAAAATTCGGTTAAATTTAAGTTCAGTTATTGTTTAAATTGGTTGATGAAATAATATCGCCTTATCCAAAACGTTTTAGGAACACTGTGCACAAATCTCATCAATCTGTTTTTGAATACACTTCAGAGCGTAATAATTTGTATATACAATTATTCCTTATATTTCGTTTCCAGCAGTAACACACATATATATATACTCGCGTTTATAATGTTCTGTTTATCCCGAAAACTGCGAAAAAGGATTCGACGACTGAAGCAAGTTAACTATAGCAGATTTGCCCGGCATTGCTAGTAACCGACATGTGAAGACTTATCAAAGAATTATGTAGGGGCGCGACAGCGCCCCTACATAATATGGGTGTAAAGGCGTCTGCGCGGCCCCTGGAGACCGTGTGGGCCTGGTGCCAGCTAATTAGAGGTCCGGGAGGGGTAAAAAGGTTACCATCGTAAAGTACTCGAGTAGTACTACAAGTATCACCATACTTTTGGTTAAAATTCGAACTTCGAAATTTTGCACTAGGCGATAGTTATTACCGTGCGGTTGTTTTTTTTCTCGGTTAATAACGCTTATTGGAAGTGCATTTTCTAGCGAAGTGTTGGAACGATGTGGGCATTTTGGTCCAATGCTACTATGATATGTTGGTAGACAGTATCCCCCCATGCTACCAAATGAAGGTCATTTTGGCTCTGTGCCAAGTCCCCAAAGTCGGACTTTCGCTATTTTGGCACTTCGGTTGAAATCAACTTTTTTTCACAGGCTAGCAGCTAGATCGGTTTGGTTTATTTTATTTGAATATTTGGGACTATGCGCTCAAAGTAACGAGGGGGATTTTTTAATTTCGCTCTGTAGCTTTCAGGAGATGGGTCCAAACTTTGCATTTTTTGGCCTGTTTGGGCGAAGTTTTTAAGTCCCACTTTTACTAGAAATGGCCTAAAAGTCACTAAAAATGGCGTTTTTTGGCCGTTTGGTGGTACCCATATATAGTAAATCAGGGTCGCGGAAAACGATGAGCATACTGCCGAGGTCAGTAGATGGGCCCTGACCCACAGCGCCCACCCACAGTGGGTCCGGTGTGGGTCAAAAATGAAAGTCTTCAAAAATGCTCAAGTTTGGTATCAAATGAAAGCCCTTGGCGAGGCGATCAACTTTTGTCATTACGCCACCCACAAAAAGCGGCCCCACCGACCTGTAAGGGGTGCCCCACCCACAGTGGGTCCGGTGTGGGTCAAAATGAAAGCCAAAAAGTGGTCAAGTTGGGTATCAAATGAAAGCCCTTGGCGAGGCGATCAACTTTTGTCATTATGCCACCCACAAAAGTGGCTCCACCGACCTGTGGGTGGGTGCCCCACCCACAGTGGGTCCGGTATGGGTCAAAAATGAAAGTCCTCAAAAGTGGTCAAGTTGGGTATCAAATGAAAGCCCTTGGCGAGGCGATCAACTTTTGTCATTATACCACCCACGAAAAGTGGCCCCACCGACTTGTGGGTGGGTGCCCCACCCACAGTGGGTCCGGTGTGGGTCAAAAATGAAAGTCTTCAGAAGTGGTCAAGTTGGATATCAAATGAAAGCCCTTGGCGAGGCGATCAACTTTTGTCATTATACCACCCACGAAAAGTGGTCCCACCGACTTGTGGGTCCGGTGAGGGTCACAAATGAAAGTCTTCAAAAGTGGTCAAGTTGGATATCAAATGAAATCCCTTGGCGAGGCGACACCTTTGTCATTATACCACCCACGAAAAGTGGTCCCACCGACTTGTGGGTTGGGCCCCACCCACAGTGGGTCCGGTGGGGGAAAACTGAAAGTCTTCAAAAGTGGTCATGTTTGGTATCAAATGAAAGCCCTTGGCGAGGCGACTTTGGAGCTTTTGAGGACTTTTGGGGCGACCCACGGCTGACCAGATCTAGTTCAACTGGTTCAAAGTTGAAGCTGTTCCCGGTTCAAGCTGCTGGAGATAGCTGGAAGGCTAAAATTTTGCATACAAATTGCCTACGGCATTTTTCAAGCTCCTTATATAAGTAAGCACACAACTGGAAAGGGAACCTTTAAAACAACAGAAGGACAAGTAATTAAACATGCCCTCCGGAGCATGAAAAAAGTGTATATGGTGGTGGTGAGGTTGCCAAATCAAGAGAGGACTAGACTTAAAAATGCTGTAATATGGGACCAGTTTCATAAAAAGAAGAGGACTAGGTTGTGGGCGAATTAATATGGGCACAGATTCGCCGAGCAACCCATATTCGCGGGCTTTCACGCTTCGCCATGGCGATTGTCATATACAAAGCGATTAACGTCGGCAATAACAACAATTCCAGCAGTTAAAGAATCGCTGCAAGTTGCTTGCATAGAACGTTAGATTAGCTTGGTATATATACGTAAACTATTATAGTAATTTGGCTGTGCTGGATTTCGGCAAGCAACAAAAAAAACAAGACTATGATTGTAAAGCTAGCGGTTCAATAGAAATAGAAGATCGTCGGAGAGAGTCCTGAAATTATTGTTGAAATATAGGTTTTTCTTATAAATGGTTAAAATGTGACACTAATATTAAGAGCTTGTTGAAAGAAATGTTTACTTCCATTAAACTCGTTAATCAGAGTTGTATATATTATTTACGCACCGTAACGAATCAGTACACAACTGAACGAAGTACA